>PISX010019084.1:0-38989 GCA_004024625.1 Mellivora capensis
AAAGAAAAAGAAAAATTCTTTACGCATCCTGGATAGAGAATAAGGCTTACAAGGAATATTAAAATCAGATCATAGACTTTAATAAAAATGTTTTATGCCACAGGGGAAATGAGTAATATTTTAAGATATTCAAGGAAAGCAAGTGTGAGGCAATAATTTTATATCCAGGAAAACTGACTTTCCAGTATAGAGGGGACAAATTGTTCACAACATGTTGGAACTAAAAGAATATTGACTATGTAATTATTTCTCATTATTTTCTAAAAAGATTTTATTTTTTTTTGGGTGGTGGGAGAGCATGAGGAGGGAAAAGGGGCAGAGGTAGAGGGAGAAGCAGACTTCCCTGTGAGCAGGCAGCCTGATGCAGGACTCAGTCTCTGGACCCTGGGATCATGACCTGAGTCGAAGGCAGATACTTAACCAATGAGCCATTCAGACACCTCTCATAATTTTTTAGGATTAGTATAAAACCCTTGAAATAATATATGAAAAAGAAGCATATATAATCAAAACCCAAGTGTTTATTGATAACCTATAGAGGATAATCAATAGGGATGAGTTAATATGGTTAAATATTAACTTAATTTCACATGCTAAAACATCAATGCCATTGCATTCTGTTTGTACCTGAGGACACATTTTATGGTTTTTTTTTTAGTTTTTTTCTGAGGACATACTTTAATTTTATCTGCTCACTCCTTTTTTTTAAAATTTCATTTCTTTTCAGCGTAACAGAGTTCATAGTTTTACACCACACCCAGTGCTCCATGCCATGCGTGCCCTCCCTAATACCCACCACCTGGCTCCCCCAACCTCCCACCCCCCGCCCCTTCAAAACCCTCAGGTTGTTTTTCAGAGTCCATAGTCTCTCATGGTTCATCTCCCCCCCAATTTCCCTCAACTCCCTTCTCTTCTCCATCTCCCCATATTCTCCGTGTTATTTGTTATGCTCCGCGAATAAGTGAAACCATATGATAATTGACTCTATCTGCTCACTCCTCACTAGAACTTTGCTTTTATATGAATTAGAAAATGCTGTGGCATTCAAGTTATTAACTTATTAAATCAAAGTAGGAAAAAAATAAAAGAATATTGATATAAGCCCTTCCTGAGGAAAATAATGGAGAATGAACTTTATTTTAAGAGATTTTATTTTTAGGTAGTCTCCACACCCAATGTGCAGCTTGAATTTACAACCCCAAGATCAAGAGAACAAGAGTTGCATGCTCTACTGACTGAGCCAGGTAGATGTCCCGAGAATGAATTTTCAATAACCAAAAGATCTCTGTATATTTCTAGAGGTATGTCAACATAAGGATTAGTGGTAAATATAAATATATTCTACAAGTAAGTCTACATGAGAGTTAAAAGGGAGATACTATGGCAAATGATGAGGCATTGTATATGTAGTGTAACCATAAAACAAATGGGAGAAGAAAACAAATGGCAAATGTTTAAACTAGTCTATGATGCTGCTGGTAGAGGCAGTGATATTTTTGTTATGTAGGTGTTTCTGTGTGTGATATACAAGTGTGGAATATTCTGTCAGGTATTCTCAGCAGGGCTAATATTGCTCCAAATGGGGGCAAAAAAAAAAAAGATTCTTAGTGCAAAAAAAATTGACACAGGGTACACCTATTGCAAAAAGACTTTTCCCTGGGGGTTTTTCTTAAAATTATTCAGGGACAATTGTTTAACTGCGGTTCTGTCTGAGCCAGTTAAATGGTACAAACAATAGCTAATCCACAATCTTAAAACAAACAAACAAAAAACAGAACAAAACAAAACAATAACGGCTGGGGAATGAGAGGTCCATAGAGACTTTGAAAATCTCCAATATATTCCTGGGAATTTAATGGACACACTTATTTGTAGGTCTGGTTCATGCTCGGTAAGAGCACGAGAGGACCCTAAACTCATTGCAGACTGACATTCATTCTCTGCACAAGGAGGAAGTGAAGACCGAAGCATGGTTGAAAACTGCCCCAACCTGCACACAGAACCTCGGGGTGATGACTGGGAGACTCACGGTCCCAGGCATTTGAGGAAATCTGTATGCTCATTAACGGAGCACAAAGGTAGCCAAGCAGAGACTTCAGTGACCACACACCACAAAGAACGCTGACGTTCCGTAACTGGTGTTGGAAACGCTCTAACCAAACACATAGCAATGGCAACACACTATGGTGATGATTGTGAAAATACTGAGAAGCACTAAATTATACACTTTAAGATGGTTAATTTTATGATATGGGAATTACAGCTCAGAAAACCTCATTCCAGTCAGAGTGAAAATAAAATTGTAGAATGTGAACATTTTGAAACTGAGCAACAGTGGCTTCTAACCAGTGAACTCATGAGACTGATCCAGACGGGACCCCACCAGGATATACAGCGGAACATGGTGAATGGCGCCATGAGTGTGCAGTCAGCAATAGGCAGGCTACGGGGAACTCTGCTAAACAGCATGAGTTCTTTGCCACCTAAATTGTATGGAAGAAGAAATGGATGGAAGGAGAGCTTACAGATTAATAAAGGCTTAAGAGATACCTCAAGTTTTAAAAAATTGGGCAAGATTATTCTGTAGTGCCTAGTCATTCACCATTGGGTGAGGCAACCATAAAGAATACAATGACTTAATGACTCTAAAATTCAGGGTAGTGGTTATATTTGGAGGGGAAGGGGGGCTGTATTTGGGATTGGGCATTTGGAGGAGTTTCTGGGGTGGCCTTTTTTTTTTTTCCTTAGGATGGTCGTTACAAGGCTACTATTCACATAATAATTCACTGAGCTTTACTTTTGTTTTATGTGGCTTTCTGTGCCTGTTTTAAAACAAGAAGAAGGGAGCCTGCATAGCTCAGTCAGTTAAGCATCTGATTCTTGATTTTGGTTCAGGTCATGATCTCAAGGTTGTGGGATTCAACCCTGAGTCAGGCTCTACACTCAGGGTGGAGTCTGCTTGTCCCTCTCCCTCCCGCTCTGCCCCACTTCTTACTCTCTTTCTCTCACAAATAAATACAGTCTTTGGAAAAAATATAAAAAAAAAACAAGGTAAAAGACCCACATAAAGCTAAAGGTTGGATGAGGTTAGAAGAACAAAAATATGGGTTATGGACATATGTCTTCAAGTAAAATTAATAATAAGACTATTAGGAATCTACCTTCTTTCACATCCTAATTATTACAGTGGAGCAATTACAAAGGAGAATCAGCTCACACTATATCTTGAATGACTTTTTGGATAAAAGGAACTGTGTCCTACTATGTTACGAATGGGGCCTGTATAAGTGGGCCACTCTACACAAAGAAATCCATCTTATACCCATGAATTGTCCAGGAGGCATTTTTAATTTAGTCAGCTTCTACAGTCATTTTTCAAAAACTACAAACAGTGGGACCTTTATTTAGGAATGTCATGTTGATTCAGGATCCTTGATGTAGAATTTCAAGCTTGTTGAAACCCAAGGGAGTTCCTCCCACCAGTTATTTCAGATCTCCCCTTCTCTCCTCAAGCCTCAGTCCACCCCCAGCATTAGCAGATGACCTCTTCTACTTTGTGGAGATTCAGTCCCTTGTGTGTCCTTACCCCAACTCATCAACCCGACTCATCTCTGCCTCTATACATATTTATCCTTCTTCTTTCCATTCTCACAGGAAGAACAAGGGCAATGGCCTCCTCTCTAAAAAATGGTCCTTCCGCCTCCACCTTAGTTTCCAAATGTCTGTTGAACGCTTCAGCCTTGATACATTGCCATGTCCATTTTACTTTCATCAAAGACACCTCTAAAGTCAGTAGCCTGGACACTGAAAGATTCTCTGTGCCACTGATGCCAAAGACAGAAGAGTAAGGGAGATGACAGGCTTGTTTTGGGAAATGAAGAATTCCATTTGGGATACGATCTGTTTGGAAAAATGACAGATTAGCACAAACTGAAAGTACATGGTCTGTGGTATGTCTGCTATTAACCTGTCACTGTTGTTATACTTTATTTAAATTATATTTATTGGGGCGCCTGGGTGGCTCAGTGGGTTAAAGCCTCTGCCTTCGGCTCGGGTCACGATCCCAGGATCCTGGGATCGAGCCCCACATCGGGCTCTCTGCTCGGCGGGGAGCCTGCTTCCTCCTCTCTCTCTGCCTGCTTCTCTGCCTACCTGCGATCTCTGTCAAGTAACTAAATACAATCTTTAAAAAATTATATTTATTATTAACCTAGTATGTGAAAAGTAATGCCCTACGTGCTATGGGGGATGGTAAACACTGAGTTGAATGAGACCTAGTCCTTGCCTTCAAGGAACTAACAATATGCAACTTATTTTAATATTAATAATATACAAGGCAGTGGATAAGGGTAAGGTTGGGATGAGTGGGAACGAACAATGCTAAGTGTGGGCTAAACATGGAAATAAGCACTTGCAAATTTTGCAACTGGAAAGTTCTAGGCAACATTGGTGTGTTCTGTACTCGAGTCCTTCAGAAAAGCTGGAAGAAAAAAGTAGCTCTTTGGGGCATTACTTGACCCCTGTCTCTGTATTTCAGAATTTTCAGAATATCCCTGTATTTCAGAATTTCTTTTTATTCACAGACACTGTGAGGTAGATACAAAGACATAAAACCATGGCACCTGACCTCAAAGAGTTTACATTCTAGTTGAGATAAGGCACATCTATGAACCTAGAGACAGATCATGAATTAAAGGGTGCTACAGAAGTAAATATTGGAATGCCTTTTATGAGTTAATGCCATTCCAGGAGTGAGAAGAAATATACCAAGATGATGCAAATAGATCCTTGCACCTACTGTGGTTAAGCCACGTTGATCTTGTTTTAGTTCCTAGAATATGCCAAACAGAATCTGATAAGATTTAGAGAGCAACGATAAAAGCTATTAGTAAAAGCTGTGCTTTAGCAAGATTAACCTGAAAACATTTTTTTGGTAAAGGCTGAAAATGGCAATGTCTAATAAGGCATTGGAGTTGGACAAGTGAGAGTTAATAAAGGGACTTATCTGTCACAGTGTATGTGTATAAACTTTGATGTCAGACATACATGGGCTAGAGCCTCAGCTCTGCTGTTTATGAAGTGCATGAACTTGGACAGGTCACTTGTCCTGCCTGAGCCTTACTCCCTGTACTAGTCAGGGTTCTTCAGAGAAATATGGTGATCTATTATAGGAATTAGCTGATGTGATATGGAGGCTGAGAAGTCCCACAGTCTGCTGTCTGTAAGCTGGAGAGCTGGGAAAGCCAGTGGTATATTTCAGTCCTGGTTCTGAAGGCCTGAGAACTGGGCCGGTGGAGGGAGCACAGATGTCTGAGGGTAGGAGAAGGTAGATGTCCCAGATCAAGAAAGTGAATTTATATATCATCAGCCTTTTTGTTCTATTCAGGCTCTCAACAGTTCTGATGATGCCCACCTGCATTGGTGAGAGCAATTGTCTTTACTCAGTCTACTGATTTAAATGCTAATCTCATTCAGAAATACCCTCATAGACGGGGAGATGGAGAGGACAAGGGAGTTGAGGGAAATTGGAGGGGGAGATGAACCATAAGAGACTATGGACTCTGAAAAACAACCTGAGGGGTTTTAAAGGGGCGGGGGGGGGGGTGGTGGGAGGGTAGGGGAGCCTGGTGGTGGGTTTTAGGGAGGGCACGTATTGCATGGAGCACTGGGTGTGGTGCAAAAACAATGAATACTGTTACACTGAAAAGAAATAAAAATAAATAAATTTTAAAAAATACCCTCATAGACACACCCAGAAAGAACTATTTGCCATTTATCTGGGCATCCCCTAATCCAGTCGACTGACAGAGAAAATTAGCCATCATAGTACCTTCAGATGTTGGAGATGGAGAAGAGGCAACAAATGGTAGAGATACCCTGAAGGTAGAATAGAGAAGACTTGACAATTAATTAGAGGTGGGGAATGAGAGGAGGCAGGAATCAAAATGCTAAGTCTTTGGGCATGGATGACTTGATGCCATTCATAGGTCCAAGGAACACAAGATAAGAAAGTGGGTGACAATGGGAGACAGAGAGATGGAAACTTAGAACTCTGGAAAGTGGTTGGGGCTGGGAATAAATTTGGAGGGTCATACACAGAGTGGGTTTTAAGATTGCAGGAAGCTGTATGTGTCTTACATTTTCTCCTTAGCTTTCTGAGAACATTGAGTAATGTATGCAGAGAAGAGGAAATCTGTAATCCAGGGCATATGCATGTCTTTCGGAATCAGCTCAAAGGACAGAACAGAATAGTGATTTATTGTAATCAACACACTTATGACAAATAGTGAGCAAGATGACACACAGGAGGGCAGAGGCATAGTGTGAGCCTTGTGAAGTTTCCAAGATTAACTGTTAGTTGTTTTAAGGTCTGAGAGCCCTGACTGACTAGTTCATCACTCCATGTTCATCTCCTTGCACAAACTTGGTACATAGCAAGTGTTCAATAAATATCTGTGGGAAGCATGGCTATTGAGTTAGAACAGACCCATTAGTCCTGATGATTTTGTCTTGGAAATATCTGTTCATTGTCTTCCCGTAGCCATTGCCCAAGTTCCAGAAATAATGAAAAGTATTTCTCATTTGATCTCTGTGGACTCAAGGAACCCTGGGGTTCTGGTCCCAATTCAATCCCTTATTGCTCCTTTACTTGATGGAACTCTTTTTGGTTTATCTCCTTTCTTCTGAAACGGTTATTAAACATTTCTCAACTAATGAAAATGTGGCCTCAGAGTCACTGTGAATTTGATACAACCCACGATTGATGCTGATTCCCTTGACAGAATGCTTTTTCTATTTTAATGTCTCCGTAATACAATTGATGGAAAAGAGAGAACATTTTTAAACCATTTCTCAGTGAAGGAGAATATAAGTGGCCCCTAATCCTTTGTAGAGTGTTGAGAGGATGTGGCAAATAAAGGGAAACCTGGAAGTTACTCAGTCACGGAAGTGAGGTCCTTTGGAATCTTGGCAGTAAGACAACACTGATATTTTTGGTCCTAGTGCAAATGGACCTCAGCTGTGGGTTCAGAGCTCAGGAAAGTAATTTATAGGCAGTCAAGAAGCACCCATTCTAGAAAGCTTCCAGGAAGACAGATCTGCCTTGTTCATAGATGTACGCCTGGCACCCAGCACTGTGCCTGGTAGTGGTTGCAGAAATGAAACAGGGGCAGGGCTGCTCCTCAGTATTGACGACTAAACTGAGTAGGATACTTGGCTTTTTGTCCCAGTTCTGCTGCTCTACCTCTTCTGTGACCTCAGGAAAAAATCCTTTCTGTTCTGAGACATCAGTTAACCTATGCAGAAAAGGATTTTCAGTGTTCTTGTGTTCTCAAGTTCTGCAGCTTGTATCAGTAAGCGTGGCGCTTCACAATGAATCTACAGAAAGTCTCCCCCATTTGAATCAACTCCCGTGACAAAACAAGGCAGAGGAGCAGATTCCCTCAGTCTGACACAACACGGTATGATTTTGGCTTCGTCTTTGTGCTTAAAAAAAAAAAAAATTGTCTTCTCTGTGTCCAGAATGTTGGATGCTTGTGGTGCCCTATTAAATAACTATCCTCCAATCAGGATAAAGACATGCCCTTCTGCAAACCCTTATTACCTTCCAGAATCTTCAACTACAACCCAGCAGTCATTTATTCATGAGGCCACGGCATCAAGACATTCCGCCAATGAAGTGCTCTGTCTGTGGCATAAAGCTTGTTCAAAGTGATAATTAGAATAGAGGCTCTTAATAGTAGAACCATTCAGTGTCAGCCTCCGGGGGCTACTAACTCATGTTGGAAATTCTCTCGACTGCTTTTAATCAAGAAGGAAGCTACAGAGACTTTTTTAAAGTTGCTACTTTAGTAGGGAAAGAACAGTACAAATGTTGCTACTTTAATATGACCTTCAGCTTCACAAAGCATCATGGGAACTTTTTTCCCAACAGTGCAGAGCAGGGATCCCAAAACAATTTATTAGAATGGGCTCGTGTATCTTGAAGCCTTATCTAATTGGTGTTCAAACCTGTTGCTGTCTCTTCTCCTTTTTCCTTATCTCTAAGGGCTCTCAGCCGAGAGGAGAGAGCATCCATTAATCACGCCTTCCCTCTCCCTGCACACTCACTTATGGGCACGTGCTTATATGAAGACACACACCTCTCCCATCCTGTTCTGCCCCAATCCTGACACACACTCAGGGCCTTGGAATAGAAACATCATCTGGGCCACCTCCATCCCTTTCGAGCTGAGGCTCAAAGAGAAGTTGTACGCAGCAGAGCCAGCACCCAATCCCAGTTCTGGTATGGTCAGTCACAATCAGGTTTCTGTATTTTTCCCACCATGAACTCACGGTTTCAAAGAAGTGAAGAAGCTTTTTCAGTTCAACTCAATATATACCTCATTCACTCTCTTTGTTTATGAGACATTATGCTACGTTCTGGAGATGTTTTATAGGGGAACCAACCATAATCCTGATCCAGTGGAGGTAAATGGAGATGTGTGTCCAGGTGGTGAGTCCAAGCAGGTTGCTAAGCGTTTACGTAGATGCCTCAAGTAGTTTGGAGATTACAGTCAGAAGAGATTTGTTCAAATTGAATTGTTGGTTGGAGGTACCTGTTCTGCGTTTCATGGAGAGAATTTTCATGATGCTTCGAGAAGCTGAAGATTATGTTAAAGTATTAGCATTGGCATTGTTCTATCTCCACTTGTTTAGGGAAACTTTAAAAGTACTTCTAATGAGGGGCGCCTGGGTGGCTCAGTGGGTTAGGCCGCTGCCTTCAGCTCGGGTCATGATCTCAGGGTCCTGGGATCGAGTCCCGCATCGGGCTCTCTGCTCAGCAGGGAGCCTGCTTCCCTCTCTCTCTCTGCCTGCCTCTCTGTCTACTGTGATCTCTCTCTGTCAAGTAAATAAAATCTTTAAAAAAAAAAGTACTTCTAATGAAAATAAATACTATCTTTTAGCTTCAGAAAATGTCAAATAAATAAAAACAGGTAGGTTTGCGGAGGGTGCAAGAAAATGGAAAGATGCATATATTACTGCTGGAAGTTATGAACAATTTTGCAGTATGTACTGGGAGCTTTAAAAATGCATGTATCTTGTTACCCAGTATATTTGACTTCTAGAAATATATCTAAAGAATAAATACATGTTCATGTGTGTTTAATTACACACACACACATATGTGTGTGTGTAAAGGATGAATACAAGAAATGTTAGAGTGCTAAGTTTTAAAAATCAAGGGACAATTGTTCTGTTAAAATATCACTTTATATATACTATATGCCCATGTATATCATTCATAACCCAAATGTAGACCTGTCCTGTTTCTACCCAGTGTCTACCTTGAGGTCAGTAACATAGATCACATTAAAATAATCCCCAAATCCAAGTCTAAGAATAGATAAATGATGTGGGTTTTAAGGATTTCGTGAGAAGATAGAGTTATTTCATATATCAGACAGCAAAAACTGCAAATCACTTTCCTGTCAACCTTCCTCTCTTGTCATTGTTTGATGTCCTTTTGCAGCTCCTTTTCTTTTCTCTCAGACCCCTTCGGAGATTCTCCCCCTTTCTATGACCGACATCTCTTCCTTTTCTTCCTCCTCCACCACCACTGTGCAACTTTCTTTGGTTCCCTAGCCAAGCATTATCCAACAGAATTTTCTGCAATGAATAAGATGTTTTATAAATTTCTCTGTCCAGTATGGCAGTTGCTAGCTACATGTGGGCATAAAACACTTGAAGTATGACTGTTGCCATTGAGAACATGTTTTAAATTTTATTGTTTTATTATTTTAAAAGATTTATTTACTTTTGAGAGAAAAAGAGCATGCATGTGTGAGTGAAGGGAGGGGAAAGGGAGAGAAGCTACAAGCAGATTCCCTGCTGAGGGCCGAGCCTCATCTGGGGCTCCATCCCATGACCCTGAGATCATGACCTGAGCTGAAACTGAGAGTTGGATATTTAACCAACTGAGCTACCCAGGCGCCCCACAAATTTTATTTAATTTTAAATTTTAAATTAAGCACATGTAGCTATTAGATATATGAAATATGGTTAGTGAAACTGAGGAAATTTGTTTTTTATTTTATTTCATTGTAGAGAATTTAAATTAAATTACCCATATGTGACTAGTCCCTATCATCATGGGCAACACAGCTCTGGTCCCTTATTAGGCAGAACAAGCTAGGTTTCCTTTGGATCTTCAACATTTCTTTGTTGAGTTCAGGGGATTTGAGGGGTGACTCACTGATTTTTCCTCAGCATCCACCTTGCTTAGAAAATCCTGGAAAGAGTAGGAGACGTTGTAAATAACCATTAATTTTAGGTATTTTCACAGGTATGCACAGGGGGAAAAACACATAAATGAAAGTAATTGTTACAGTTAACTTGCAGTAGTTGGATAATGATGACTTTTTATTTTTTCTGTTTTTCAAGGAATGTAGAGTAAGCATTTATTACTTTTATATTTAGAAGAAATGTAAAACAAATATTAAAATACTTCTTATGTATGACTTTTAAAAAAATAAGTGAATTAAGAAAGGCGACTCTTTGGAGGGTCCTGTCACCAGTTCCCAGAGCAGCCTCTCACTTGGCAAATGGGGGAAAGCCCAACGGCAGGCCCCTCTGGAGCAGAGCCCAGAATGGCGTGTGTGTGTGTGTGTGTGTGTGTTTTCTCCCAGCTGCTTCTTCACATCAAATAGCTAACAAACCAGAGCTCCAAAGCCAACCCAGTTCCCACTGTCATCATTGGTGAAGCCTGTACACAGATGGAGAAGTAAATAAAAGGGAGAGGTGGTGAGTTTTCTATATTTGACCCACTTACTATTTTTGCCGAATAAGGAGAAAAAAGCTTGGGATTTCAAGCATGAAGAAATAGATCCTGATTTTGTGAGCGAAATCTTGTTGCTCCCTTTTAGCCCTTACTGGATGTGTGTTTCCTTCTTGGAATCAGGGCAGAACTTGGCAGAATCCATGTGGACTCAGAGTTGTGACCTTACAACCCAGCCCAGAAGAAGGGGCTGTTGTGTCAGGCACAGAAGAACCACACAGAGGGTCTGAAAAAAGCCAACTGACCTGGAGATCCACGGATTAGGCATGGGGCTGAAACTTTCCATTTAATATTTAAACTTGTCATTGCCCAGCCTCCAAATTTGGATTCCAAAGCTGCTTAAGAAAAGGGGTACCCTCCAGAAATGGCAAACACAGCAGTAGGATCGATGAAGACCTTATTTCTGGCTTCGCCACACCAACGCCAGACAAATGGCCATGTCTTTGGCAGTGTCTTGCCTCTCCTCTCAGTACCTCCCCCTCAGAATACAGCCAGAAAATCTCTACGAGTCTCATTTATTCCCTCCCTGGTACATGAGAACTGTAAGGGTTCATGGTTTGATACCTTCTAGCGTTTTCGTGGTTTATTTCTTAGAGGGCTCTAGAAGGCTGAAATGCTTTATGGGACACAGAATAGTGAAGCTAGAAAGAGGCAAAATGTTATGGTAATTGGGGGTTACTTAGGGGCAGGGGGCAGGGCCTTTCTGCCATCACACAGACAGACATTTACCATTGTACTTGCTTGCTGAGTGGCTTTCCAGGTGAGCTGGCATACTGTGTGGCCGTACTGGGCCCAGTTGTGTGGCAACGGATGGTAAACCACATTTCAAAAAACACATTTTGAGTTTGTGTTTATTTTCACTGGTTATTTTTACTTGGTTCAAGTCTAGGAAAACTTAAAAATCACTCCTTCCTGAAATAGCTTTAGTTCCCTGAAATTGGAAAACGAAGATGCTCTCAAGTTGCAAATCATTGCGTAGATGATTATAAGACATTCTTTCTACTAAACAGCCAGAGATTAAGTGAGCAGGAAATAGCCCTCTGGAGTCCTGAGGTGTTCAGGGCCTCTACTCTGCTTGATCGTACTGCTCTTGAACAGGGCCCATGGAGCAGTTTCTAAAATGTTCTCTTCTGGCACATTTCAAGTGGCTCTAGAGAAGTTAATGCAGAGGCTCCTTGTTTATTAGACACAACATGGCTACCAATGGGTTCTTGACACCATTCATTTTACAAAGGGCTGTCTCATCTCTGATTTAGAAGTGCCTTGAGGATATTACTTACAGCATACCCACACTGGGCCTTTCAGCTCTCAGTTGGCTAGAGCCCAGCACTGATGAGGCCAAGAGCGTAGATTTAATCCCAAATAGACCATTTAGCTTTAGATAGAATAGAAAGGTACATTTTTGTGCTTCTAGAGTCTAGCTCTCCCATTACCTTCCAAGTTGGAAGGCAGTGTGCTCACAAGTAAGACTGTGGCTTGGTGTCCAGCCTGACTAAGGGTCGGTCAGAGCTTTTTCCAGTAGGTAAACAGGGGCATGAGGATTCAGAACTCTAGGTCACAGTAGAAGGACCATATTAGGAAGACAGTGGAACCAGGAGATGAGAGACAAACCTCAGAGTAGTGCAGGTGTTTGGAGGGACATACACAAGGCCTCAAGTAGGAGATGGCTCTCCAGGCAGACGAGTAGAGTAGCGAGAGAGCAGTGGGCTAAGGCATAGTGAGCTTATGTGAAGGAACCACCAAAGTTAGGTGAGGAAAGTGTGGGAAAACTTTCTGTGCCTTTATTTCTTTATATTTCTTTATAAATATATTTCTTTATCTCCCCCACCCCAGATTTATTAAGATGTCATTTACATATGACATTGTGTAGTGTGATAATTTTATATACATACATGTTACAAAATGATTACCACAACAGGGCCAGTTCACCCATCCTTTGCTCCCATAGTTACCATTTTTTCCAGGGTATTAGAACTTTTAAGATCTGCTCTTCTCATATACTGTCTTTTTTTTTAAAAGATTTTATTTATTTGAGAGAGCGAGAGCAAGAGAGAGCATAAGTGGGGGGGGGAGGGCAGAAGGAGAGGAAGAAGCAGACTCCCCCCGCTGAGCAGGGAGCCCAACTTGGGACTCGATATCAGGACCCCGGGACCATAACTCGAGCCAAAGACAGATGCTTAACTGACTGAGCCACCCAGGTGACCCTCTTTGTATACATTCACTTATAAAATACGGTATTGTTAACCATGCTATACACTGGGTCCTGGAATATTCCTTATGGTGCTTCAGGACTCCGTTGGTGTCACTTCATTTCTGAGACTTCCAGGCCACCAGTCTCCTCATATCCAGGCAGTTTGGGATGATTCACCTGAACTTCCATAGGACCCTGTGATTACCTCTGTTGTACCACTAGCCACACCATGTATTTACCGGCATTTGTAGTTCATTTCCGCCCACTTGACAGCAAGCTGCTTTGTCTTTGGGTCCCTAGCACCCAGATACCATATAGACTTACTGCATGTGTGCTGGCTGGCTGAATGAATGGAAGAATGGAGAAACAGGGATGAAAAAAGAGGTATGTGTGGATTCTTAAAGAATGAGTACACGTTTGATAGGAAGAACCTGCCATGTTCTGGAGAGAGGGAGATGTTACACTGGTTTCCAGCAGAGATCCCCAGAGGCTGCTGTTGTGGAAATGGATCCCCAAGGGTCAGAGTAGCAGAAATTTCAGGTGACTTCTTAGAAGCTGAGGTACCACTGGAATTTAAATCTTTGGATTCATAGTGAGTGGTGCATGGCCACCGACACCTTGAAAAATTTCAGCAACACTCACTGGTCCTTCATAAAGAAGTAATTGTTGCGGTTGTGTTTGCTTATCTCTGCTGTCCTTTCTCCATTTCATCTGTGGCAGCATAATGTCATGGATAGGGGCCTGTGGTTCGAGTCAGACAGAAGTAGTTTTGACTCCTGGCCCCCTTGGCATCACATGTCGTAATCTTGTACCATTATGTGAGCCTCAGTTTCCTCATCTGCAAAACAGGGACGCTAGTCCCTGCCTCACAGGTGGCTCTCTGGCAGGTGACACACCAAACATCTTCAATGGTCACATCTGGCCAGTGTGACTAGGAGGGTTGAGGAGATTTACATTTATAAATGGTACAACTTACCTTTGTAATTTTTGAAAGTACCCCCCAAAAAACAGACCCCAAAGAAGCTGACCTCCAGCTCATGACCCTAGAGAATCTCCAAGTAGGAAAAAAGGTTAGAGGTCATCCAGCCTGTGCCCTCTCCAAGTGCCAGAAACTTTGTTACCATCACCCTGAGAGGATGCGCTCACTTTTTGCTGCACATTCTTTAGGCAAGGATTTCACGTCCAGGCCGTTTCATTTTTCATGCAGTTCAAAATGCTAATAAATTATCTTTCTATTTTGAGCCCCAAATCTGTCTGCCTATGATGGCCACCCATTAGACCTACCAAGTTTGGTCTCATGGAGCCTCGCAGAATCAGTTTAATAGATTCTGCTGTATCTGATGCCTTCTGACAAGCCTTGATACATATTTAAAAAGAATGCTCCTGTCATTCTGAAATGAGCTCTTTTCATAACATCCCCCAATATTTCAGCTATTCCTCAGAGGACAAAGCTTCCCCACACTGTCACAGATTTGGTTCTGTGGAGGTAGACATCGACACGGACTTCAGGGTGCAAGCGCTTTATTATGGATCAATGCTTTTGAACGGCTCGAGCAAAAATCTGATTGCAGGGAGGAAGAAGTGGAGCTACAATTCAGGCTCATTGGAGTCTCAGCTAACCAGGCAGGGAGCTCTGGAGAGGGCATTTCCTGTCAGAGTGGCCCAGTAGCAGGCCGAAATGGCTGGGAGTGATGCCCCATGTATCCCTCAGCCTCCATATATGGGAAATGTCACAAGTGAGCCTGTCTGCCAACTGCACCACTCACAACTGGGCTATGAGTTCCTTCCTTGGAGAGGGTTAGCACATTCCCATATCCATCACAGTCTACCCATTGTGTCATGTTGATTCACGTCTCCACACAATTTCACCACCTGCCTTAACAGTTCTAGCATTTCCCCTTCACCCAGTGTGGGCCATCACTTTGTCCATGCTTGTAGGGGTCAGCCCCTTAGGGGGTTCACGCCATCTCCTGGGGTCCTCGCCAGGGTGTTAAATCCTGCATCTCTGGAGAGTACTCACAAGTCAATAGACTCTTCGTATCTAATTTTATGATTCACCCCCCCATCAGGCAACCTCAGAATCCAGCCCCATATATGATTCCCCGAGCTCCTGTGGTGCATGCTAGTTCTTGTACCTTCTGTGGGGGATAGTCCCTTTCTTCTGCCATAAGGTACCCCGTCATCCCAGCTAGGTTATGCTGTAACCTAGTTATAGGTCTACTTGTCAGGACTGGGAGAGGGGGGTTACTAAGGTTAGAGACTTTTGAGTTATCTCCCAGCAATGGAATGGAGAACTTTCTAGATGGACCACTTCTGTAGGCTCACAAGGTTCAGAACTAACTACTGTCTCCCCCATAAAAGCTTGATAACATCTTGTCCACGGGTGCTTTCCTTTCCATGGAACCACCCTTTCAATGCTGGTGAAGGTCCCAACACCTGGACGGCCACTTCGGGCCAGGAGCTGTTGGTGCTTCACCTGTTACTAGTGAGGTCATCCTCCTTGCTGGCCTGGCCATGTGTGATCCAGCTTCAAAGGTCTATCTTATTATCTGCCTCCTTGGACCACGCCTGGCCCCAGCTTCCTCAGCCTGGGTCTCTTGGAAGCAGACACTAAGATGCAATTTAGAGTACAGGATATTTTTTTTTTAGGGACTGGCACCTGTGAAAGGAAGCACACTTGAGTAGAGGAAGGAGTCCAAGGGCAATGGAGGCCCGACAAAGCCTTGGCCAATCTGGCAAGGAGCTCTGGGGCAAGTGTTAACCCTTCTCAGTTGCCCTGTGACAGGCTGAAATGGCCAGACCTTTTTACCTCCAACCCTTCATCTGCTTGGCTGTTGTCAGCTGACGGCAGCCTTGGGAAAAGACGTTACCTCAGGTTCCTTGGCTCTCCGCAGGCATTACCTCAGGCGAGGCCGCTTTCTGCATCTGAGGCCGGCCCTGGAGGAGCAGACAGCTGGAGGCCGATCTGGGCTGTGTGTTTGACGCTACCTGTTGACTAATCGTACAGCATGACTATTACACAGCATGCTTTCCACATTCTAAAAAACACGCTCTTTCTGCTGCTACAAGTTTTTCTTCCACTCCCCCTTAGTCTTGTGCCAATGTTTGCTGGTAGCTCGGTGAATAGAATGCTGGGAGACTGGAGTGTGGCCCTTTCAAAGGGAATGGCCCCCAGCACCAGTACACTCCACCTACCAAGTTCAGATCTGTTCAAAACCTTCTAAGTAAACACTGATTTCAAGACACCCCAGGAGTCATTTTGGGGTTCTTTGTCCTTCCTCTCCGATGTCCTTAGAATCCTGAATACGGCGACGTGTTCTTTCTGGCCAGGTGAAACTAGGTGGTAATTAGCCTTGCTCAGGGCCCTCAAATCTAATCTTGAGACCAGGATCTCATGTGCTTTGGAAAGTGGGTAAAGCATGTTATATAATACTCACGTCGGTGTTGGCTCACAGCTGAGATTAAACCTTGACTGATGAATGAACCTTTCATATCTAAAGGGAATAGCTAAGTATTAAAATCCTCGAACCAGCAGCACTTTGATAGAGTACATGCTAGGAAAGTATAAGCAGCTTTAAAAACAAGTGTTTTCTGCTAATTTTAGCTTTCCTACATGGTAAGAAGAATCACCAGCTCCGTGGCTCCATATTTAAGAAATAATGAGAACTGCTATACTCTCACCCCTTATTCTTCATTTTCTCACACGGGCGGTAACTTTTTCCAGGCAGCCACCGTCAGATTATCGCTACCAATGATATCCTTTACTGTCATCAGTATTATAGAACACAATCCTACCCTTGGGTGAGTATTCCCCACCCCCCAAGCCCGTTTTCTTCAGAAGCCCTTGTCGAAAGTGCTCTGACAGCTGCCATCAACATTCACTTCAAATGCAGCGATAACTATGTTCTTTCGGTCTCGCGTATGCTTCTTGTGTTCTGACTCTACAAAAGAGAAAATATGTGTGTGCGTGTGTGTGTGTGCATGCATGCATGTGTGTGTGTATGGCATTCACCAGCAAATCCAGTTGCTACACCTTGAGACAATATCCAGAATGTGCTTATGCATTCGGTATTTTATATGTGGTCTCCAGCCTGGAGCACAACCACAGCCTCCTCACCGGTCTCTCTGGTCATCCTAAGTGATCGCCCATGCTCCAGCAGCAAGGTGAATGATTCTTGAGTAATGTAAATGACATCATGTCACTCTCCTGTGCAGAAGCCTCTGACCACTCGCGATTATATTTGGAATCATACCCAGACTTCTTGCAGGGTCCCACAAGGCCTGTCTGACCTCTTAACGCTCATCTCACTCTCCCCCTTTCTCATTGCCTCAGCCATGCCGGATGAAAGGAGATAAGGCAGACATTATAGCACGCGTGACAGGACGTTTCCCGAAGTCCTGGCAATTTGGCTGGGTCTCACCTCCTAATTCTTGCACTTGAGGGGGCCCAAAGACATGGGGATGTTATTGCAGGAAAAAGCTTGATAATGAAACTTGCTGGAGAGTAAGGACTACCTCTTACACCTGCATCTGATCTCACGGTCTCTGTGCCCATTGCCTCGGCCAGCAGGACCAGGGTTGCTTGAGGAATCAGAGCCAGAGTCAGGGAGGCTGGCGGCCAGGAAATGGAGTAAGGAGGAGAGGGATATGCTTTTAAGAACCATGGGCGAGGGGATCAGGGAAATCTTTTTACACGTAGGTGGCTGGGGAGTATAGACTATTGCCTATGAATTAGGGCACTTCAATCACAGTGGCTGGCTTCAAATTGTGATTAACTTAGAAATTCGGGCATTGGCATGGGATATGTTATATATCTCCTATATGACTATTTCCTCATCTGGAAAATGGAACTATTAACATCACCTACCTCATTGGATTGTTATGAAAGTTAAATGAAACGTTGTGTGTACAATGCTTGGTACTTAGCTAGTGCTTAACAAATATTTGCTCTTATTGTTAACTCCTACCAGTATTTTTCACACTGTGGTTTCAATCCATTAACAGGTGAGAAAAATCATTTAGGCAGTCATGATATGGATAGTCCCTCAGTAAAGTAGCATTGGGTGAAAAATAGGAGGGCCTTGAATGTTGCAAATATTGTTTCATGAAACTTGTTTCAGATACTAATGTTTGGGCACGTGTAACACAACACATGGATACCTGAATTGCAAACACAGATATGCGGGCATACATGAAAATATGTATGTAATTATATGTGTAAGTAGACACACTTATACAAACACAGACCTAAAAACACATATTCACATGTACATACATATTTACAGACATGCAAACACATCTAGACCCAGACACGTATATACAGGTACACATCCATACAGTATCCATATGTATATACAAACATGCAGTGCGTGGGTACATATAACCATGCTCAAATAAGCATACTCCTATATACCCATACACACAACACACACGTACACATTAACATACATATACACATACATACTTACATATAAGCATACAAATGAACACACACCATAGACACACAAAAACAGCATACGCACACAGATACATGTTCACACACATGCTGCTGCACACACAAAAGCATACATATGTATTCATACCACATGCGCAGATACAAGCACACTCACATATACCTACACAATACACATATACACACACACGGAGCACTGTTTTGTTGGCCTGAGGACCAGGTTCTAGATTTCCAATATGTCTTTGCCTCTGACCCATGTTCAGACTGGATCAGTCTTCAGACCCTAGCACACTCAGTACCAATGGAGAAAAGTATCTGATCACACCAGAAGCATTTTAAAGTAATTCTTTGTAGATTTCATGACTACTTTTAAACCAATTACATTACCTACCAAAGCAAAGTTTTAAAAGTAGCTTTGACTGGAATTCATTTACAGGTTTGCCTTTGAATCTTTAAAAGGAGAAATGAAAGGCCTCAGTAGCTACCTCTTCAGCCAAGGAAGGACACTTGGTGGAGTTCCTGAGTTTGGCCAGTTACCACTCAGAAAATGCTGGTGACAGGATGCCTGGCTGGCTCATTAGAAGAGCATGTGACTCTTGATCTTTGGGTCATGAGTTTGAACCCCATGTTGGGTGTAGAGATTACTTAGATAAAGAAGCTTGAAAACAAAACAAAACAAAAAAACCCGGTGACATCAGTCATTCCTGTTCAGATCCTTTAGCTTCTGGGAGATGTTTGGACTTAGGTTGTATCAACAAAACTTGACTCCATGCTGCTGGGAATTGTTTCAACTGACTAATTCCAGAATAGCTGATCCATAACTAGAATTCAAGGAGAAAGGGAAGTTGCATGAACAACACATCTCACAAAAACAGAGAAACCCTGAATTCAAAGACCTTTTATATTTATGCAACATAAAGGAATTTTAAAGTAAGTGGCTAGAGAAATACTGAACTGTACTTTCAAAGTCTAAAAATAATATATATGGAGGAGAAGCTCCCTATCTTCATTAGGTGGGAAGAAGGGGAAGTGTTGTAGGTACCCGAAAGCCAAGAATCCTTGGGTCCCTCTTCTGTGGTGATGGAAAAGTTTTGGGAAGCTCTAGGGGTGAGTCCATATATGAAGGGTGAAGGAGACATAATTATAAAGTTTGAGGATGGAGAGTACTGGGTAGAGAGACGCAGTAGAGATAGGTCACAAGAAAGAAGAAGTTAAGATTCTCCTGGCACATTACCAACTTGACTTCTTTGTCCCCCCACAAAAGTATCATCCCTGTGCTGAGTCGGAAGATACTGAAAGAAGAGAAGACAGCCTCTGATCTTTAAGAGCTTAGAGTGTTACCCCACCCTTACTCTGCCCATTCCAAGCTTGTTACCCTGGAGCCTAGCGAGAGGTGGGTATCTGTCCAACCAAATCCATGTTTCCTTCCACCATATGGAGTGGTTGCTGGAAAGTTGTTGCACACCCAGGGACTTCATTTCCCAATCTTACAGTTTGATGGGTTAGTGTGACTAGTTCTCACCAGTAGACTTAGAATGAAGAGATGTGTGTCACTTTTAGGCCAATCATGTTCGTTTTCTGCATCCCTTTTTCCCTTTTCACTGGCCTGATGCAGAGGAGCATGGTGATCCAGGAAGCCATGGGTTAATGATAAAGGAGCCGCAGGTAGAAGGAGCCTGGGTTCCTGCCTCACTGTTTAGAAGAGAGCTACCTGCATAGCAACACCCATTTGGGGTTTTAAATGAGAGAGAAGTGAAGTTCCATTGTGTTTGAGCCTATCACATATTCAAGTCTGTTTCTTCTAACAGTTATCCTTTAATTAATACAAATATTTTATGTGAGATGTATCTTTCTGGATTTGTAATTTATATCAGAATATTCCTTGAGTTTGGTCATTGTCTTAGTCCATCCTGGCTGCTGTAACAAAAATACCATAGAGTGGAGACCTTTTAAAAAAACAAATTTCTTTCTCATAGTTCTGGAGGCCGGGAAGTCCAAGATCAAAGTGCTGGCAGATCCCATGTCTGGTGAGGGCCCACTTCCTGGTTCATAGAAGGCTGCTTTCTCACAGTGTCCTCACATGGTGGAAGGAGAGAGAGAGGTCTCTGGCGTCTCTTTTATGCGGGCACAGATCCCATTATGCTGCCTCCACCCTCATGGCCTAATTATCCCTCAAATGCCTCACTTCCTAATACCATCACATTGGAAGTGGGTTTCAACATAAAAATTTTGAGGGGACTTCTCTGTCTATGACAGTCATGGATTCAAAGTAATGTGAGGCTATCTGAAACCTCTGCTGATTTTGGCTCTTAGTCCTTATGCTCTGCAAGTAGGTTGAAGATTTTTAATAAAGGAGACAAGTAACTAAATTACTATTGACCTTCAGAAACTTTACTTGGTGCCAAACATATAAAAATTATTTATTTTGTTTAATAAATAACTAAAAAACAGTCTGACAGGCACTGTGAAAACCCTTTATACATATTAACTCGTTCAATTTTCTCAACATTTCTGTTTGCTAGACTCTATTAATGTCTCTGCTTTACATGTGAAGAACTGAGGTGCAGAGAGATTAAATAATTTACCCAAAGTCACACAGCTAGTAAGTGGTGGAATGGGGAGGAAAAACCCAGGCAATCTGGTTCCAGAGCTCATGCTTTCATCCAGCAGAGCAGATTGTCTCCACTAATGGATAAACTGTTTTTCCTGCTCTACTCTTAGTAGGAAGCAGATCTGATTCCTTCTCTCAACCCTAAAGGAGGTAGTGGTTTTTCAAGGAGTATTCAGGATCATAGTTTTACTTGGAGCAGAGGACAGCCTCCAATCCCTAAACTCTTCCTGAATTAAAAAGTAGATGACTGCCCCCTACTGCCTCCGTGATACCATTTTGAGTGTGTTTGGAGGTTGCATGTGTGCAAAGGGAGGGAGGCAGTCAGCCCCACATAGCTGCTTTGCTTGTGAGAATTAATAGGATCACAGCAGACAGTGGTATGATTGCAAATAGAAATACTGCTCTGTTCAAACAAATCTGTTTCTTGCTTCATGCCAAGAACTACAGTGGGTAAACTTGCATTCAAATTGGCCTTGGTGCATGGAGTGTTGTTTCTTCTGCAGCAAACCCTTGGCCTTGGCCACATCTTGCTAGGCCACAGTCCCCATTAGCGAGTGTTCAGCAGGGCAGAAATGGACCATGGCTCTGAATCGTAAAGCGTCTGCCGTGTTTTTGGTTGAGAGGGGTGCAGAGAGGCAAGTAGCCCACCCCCTGCAGCTCTCTCTTGCCATCACAGAGACCTGTTGAGGTTGGGTTTGTTGATTCTCATACTCCCCTTCCTGTACTCCCCACTTAGAAGTTCCTGTGGCAATTGTGTGACTCTTTTCTCTATCACTTTTTACTCTTGAGTGTTCAACTCCTCACTACCTCCACTAACCCCACTATTGAGGCACCCCCTCATCCCTCTATCTCTGTCACTTCTTTAAAAATCTCAAGAACATGGTGTTTCTACATGTTTATATCTCTAGACATAAAATCATGAGAACTTAGAGAATCAGACATGACTTTCTACCCTAATTCCTTTATTTTAAAAGCAAGGAGGTAAGGGGCACCTGGGTGGCTCAGTCGGTTAAGTGTCCGACTCTTGTTTTGGGCTCACGTCATGATCTCACGGGGTTGTGAGATCCAGCCCTGTGTTGGGCACTGTGCTCAGTGAGGGGGGTCTACTTGAAGATTCTTTCCCTCTGCTCCTCCCCTCATGCACATGGACATGCTCGTTCTCTCTCTCTCTCTCTCCCTCTCCCTCCCTCCCTCTCAAATAAATAAATAAATCTTAAAAAAAAAATGTGAGGATGTGAGGTCTGCGGGAGGCCGACCTGCTGCAGGGATGTATTCCTGCGAGTGGCAGAGGGTAAAACTGGCATTGAGGTTTGACCTATGTCCCTAAGTCAGGGCTGTTACACCAACGAGCCACATTGTCCCCAACAAAATATGGGTGTTCTGTGGGGTTGGCCTCCTAATTAGTATACTTGGTAGGATTCTGGCAACTGTTCAGAAGGTCACATGATTTAATGAGTGTCCTGGGCTGGTAAGCAAAAGTGAGAGCCAGTGCAAAAAGTTGAATAATAGATACAAACATCAAATCCCCTACTCTAGCTCAGCAGTTGTGCTATGTGCTTGTGTTCTCAATTTTTGAGGCAACTAAGGGTTAACTGTCACAACTAGAGTATCTCATTTTGTCATCTCACAGAAATCTTCCAAGGTTGGTTTTATTATTTTACAGATAGGTGAACTGAGGCAAAGATAAATAAGTTGCCAAAGGTCACATAGCTGGTAGTTGCAGAGCCAGGATTCACACCTAGCTCTGTCTGGCTTCACAGTCTCCATGTTGAACATTGTTCCAAAGTGGGGGGACTATGTGGCCACCATATGAGATACTCAGATGCTCCCAGAAGTATGTGTATATTTGCTTTCACTAGTCTGAGAGCTCTTTGCCTGTTTGCTTTGGAAGAATCAGTAGTAGCATCTCAGAGCCATGTCTTGGCTGGTGACCAGGCCCCAACTTGGACTCCACTTTGCAGCAGGAGGAGTTTGGCTTTCACAGCCCGCTGCCCCTGGTAGCTCATCGTCTCCCCAGGTGACCCACTGCCAGGTGGCCTGCTGAAGTTGCTCTACAAGTGACCTACACCATAAAGTCCTTCATGATAAGGTACTGCAAAGTTTATAGAATTGGTTTCTGAGGAATTATTGCATTTTGAAAGAGAAAGAGTTTATTTGTAGTTACACTGTATTCCAGAGAGAGAAAGTTGCAGTGTGCCTGGGGTACAGGCAATGATGGGAGAGGACAAGAAGCATGGAGGGAGTTCTCACTGGAGTAAAGCTGTGATTCCCTTTAGTACCACTTGGTCTTACCTGCTTCTGTCTTTAACCATGTAGTGAAGGATAGAAGCGAGAAATCAGTTTGTGTCCTCTGAGTATGTTCTTGAATCAAGCCATGTGTCCTGGTACTTGGAGAACTGGGCAGAATCCAGTGAAAATAGCTAATATTTATATAGCACTTATTATATGTCAGATGCTGATTTACGTGTTTTTATATATTCATTAATTCACTTAATCCTCACAATGACCTTAGGAGGTTGGCATACTTTTATTATAATTATCACCGTTTTACAGCTTTAGAAACTGAGGCATAGAGAGGTAATGTAGCTCCCTCAAGATCACATACCTGGTAAGTGGAGAAGCCAGCCTTGTAAATCCAGGAGGTGTCTCCAGAGTGTGTGTACATGGCCATCACACCATCCTACCTCCAAGAGAGAAAAATTGGCTAAAGTAGGGATCTGCCTATCTTTTGAGAACAGGCTGTCTGTGCTATGACTGTAACTCGGCCTCAGTACTTGCCCGGCCCCTGATAAAGAGTGCAGTGGGATACCCTGATGTCAGGGCTGGCAAGAGCAAGAAAGATCAACATCCAGGAAGTAAAAACTCGGAATTTATCACCTTTCTTCTGCAGAACTGCAAATTGAACCCTTTTTCCTACTTGATTCTGTTCTTGCCAACTCTTTAATGGCCCAAATCAGCCTTTTGTTGAAATGAGTGAAGGTAAAACCAACACTCACCTTGTTAGGTCTTCTCCCTGGAGAAAAGTGAGCCAGCATGTTTATCAGTAGTTTATTAGTCAATTAGACTATAGTCATAGTTTGGACTCCCAAGTGGACAATTGGACTGGTAATTGTAGTGAATTGGACCGGTTCCATGATAATTTTCAGCTACAAAATATATGATTCTGCCAGTGAATATAGGGAGTTCCAGGCATTTTTGTAATTTCTGCCAATCATGAAAAAAAAAAAGAAAATTGAAGCCCACCCTCAAGAATTTCATAGTCCTGAACCTCACAGTTTCACTGCAAAGGAGGAGCAAGTGGCAAGGAAAATTTGATATTTGTTGCTCTACATTCAGAAAAACACAAGTGGTTTAGAATATTACAAATATTTTTAGACTCCTCCAGCCTCTTACTTTGGGTTTAGAAGGCTGATCAAAAATAAATCAATAGGGGTGGCTCAGATGGCTGAACATCCAACTCTTGGTTTTGGCTCAGGTCATGATCTCAGGATCGTGAGATGCAGCCCTGTGTTAGACTCCACGCTCAGCCTGGTGTCTACTTGAGGTTTTCTCTCTCTCTCTCTCCCTCTGCCCCTCCCCCTGCTTATGCTGTCTCTTTCTAAAATAAATCAGTCTTGAAAAAATAAATCAGTAAGTAATAAATACATAAATAAGGAGCTAGCTGGCTAGCAATGGTTTCTGCCTAAATTAGGTCTGTTTCAGTTTCCATGACAGCCAATCTGTTAGCACCAATATTTTTGCCAAGATCTCTACTTAGCCTTTAGGATGGCAACATTTGCTTTAAAGTTTATAGGACATATCGTAGGTCAATGGATTCCATTATACTCAAGGAAAGAGAAGATTTGTGGAAGCCAACAGGTAATTCTGTATTTGATTCCTGGTGTCAGTGTTTAGTGCTAGCCTTCACATGGCTCTGGGCCATGGAATTACAGATGATATATTTATGGTAAATGCTTGGCCTCTAGCTTGAAGCAACCATTACAGGTAACATTCCTAGACTGATCCTAACCAAAGGGTACCCCAGGAAATCATTCCAATGCAGAGAATATGGAAAAAACAAGGGCTTGAACAATGTTTAAATCTTAATTTTGTACTTCAATAAACATAACTGCAAGGCTCAAGAGAAACTTTTCCTGTGTCAGTGGGTCCACACCAAATTTATTTCCTCAAGCAAATAGACAGACAACCATATAAATAATACCTTTGGAGGCCTTCCTTTGAATGGGAAGAAAATATAATTATTTTATTTATTTTTTTAGAAAAGGGGAAGGGCAGAGGGTCTTAAGCAGGCTTCATGTCCAGTCTGATGTGGGGCTCAATCTCACAACCCTGAGATCATCACCTGAGCTGAAATCAAGAGTTGGACAGTTAACTAACTGAGCCATCGAGGCACCTTGGGAAGAAAATGTAATTAAACTTTGATGTACAATTTCCAAAGAAAATAATAGGAAGGCAAGTGTGGACCTAATTGTTAAAGTACACATCATGAAATAAAATAATGTATGATTTACTAAGTGGAATGGTTTTCATTTCTCTCTAGACCTATCACTTAAAAGTAATATTCCATTTAGAAAATATAATGTACTCTTGATTCTCAAAGTTTATCCATAGTGTTTTTTATTAATCAGGTAACATATCTTAAACCTTGTCTTCAATTTCTTCTTTAAGTTTTCTATTTTTTAATCAGATTGCAATTGGAAGAAGATCATTGGAAAGATCAATTTAGATAGGCCCTTACTGTTAGCTTCATTGTCTCTAAAAGGAAAAAGTTACATTAGAATATAGGATCTTAGTCTGAACTTCATGGATTTGGGCTGCATGTGGGGTCTCTAAGACCCAGGAAAGACTGTGCAAAATTGTATGTGTGTGAATACATATGTGCAGTGTTCTGAGGCAAAAGTATGTGGTTTTCATTAGAGTCTCAGATGTTTATATAAACCCTAGAAAATTAAGAATTTCTGATTTAAGTGCTTTCTCAGTTCCTATGTAACTCTAAAGTTCAAAGAGATTTGCTAAGCAGATTAATTACAGCTCTTCCTTGGTTGATAGGAAATCCAACAGGTGGCCCAGTGAAGGCTGTATCATATGTACCATAGTCAAGCAAAATGAAAATCTGTGCAATGAGATAATCCATGTATGATTTAAAGTAATAAGAGCCAGTAATTTGCAAGCCCCAATAACTTTAAGTCAAGTTAGTAATATTAAAAGATTTCTTTAAACCCACTTTATTTTCAGTGTTCTTTATTATCACGCTAACTGCCTACTTTTTTTTTTTTTTTTTTTTTTTTTGCACATCCACGGAAATCCTATGGTCTTTTAGAGCAAGCTACCCAAATGCAGAATAAACATGTGAGGGAGACAAGATGAGAATGAAACTGACTATGATTGCAACTAGGTCAAATCTATTAATATGTGATATTTATGTCTCTGCATGGTTGAAGCTGCAAATCCTTTTGCATAACATTTCCTCTTGCTTTGATAGAAAATTTCTCACTCAAAATACTTCAAAACCATCATTTAAATTTTTGTCACCCCTGAAAATTTCATTTTTAAATGGAGCACAATGTTATCATGCTGAAATAGATGTCGCTGGATTACATCACTTCACATGGTGTGAAACTCTTTCTCTCTAGAATGAATTTCACTGCTGCATATCAGAAATGTGCCTATGAACTTGGGAGGAGGTTAGAGGACACATCTAATGAGGACAAGGTCACAAGTTCAGTCTCTGTAAAAGTATTAACTCAGTTATGTTCTCTGGCCGCAGACTGTACCCCAACCCCAGCCAAAAGACCGTTGGGGTCAAGAGAATCCAGGAAAGAGAGGAGATGACTCTGTAAACCCATCCCCCATGACTAGAGAGATGAAGAGCACCCATTTTGTAATCTCTCAATGTCAGTGTTGGAGAAAACCTCAGAGCTCTTCTTTTTCTTCCCCATCTGATGTGCTCTAATTTTGTCAAGGGCTTATCCAGTCTCCTCTTGAATACCTCTAGTGACAGAGAGCTCATTGCTTCTCTGTGCCACTCATTCAATCTTAGAACAATTCTGATAAATTCTTTCTTATGTGAATTACAACTGTCATTTTGCAAACTGGTCTGAGGCTTTCCATGTGGGATCAACAAATACTCCAAGCCAATCCTTTATAAGTTGGGAAACAGCAAAAGGGTTGAAGTAGGGGCTTCTGCCTTTATTCCACATTGCCATCCTTAATGGTTTACGTCAGCAGGAAGAGTCCTTGCTTAGAGAAGCAAGCATTTAGGTGAGGTCTTTTTTACCTTTATATAAA
The DNA here is from genome assembly GCA_004024625.1 of Mellivora capensis. Classification (NCBI taxonomy): domain Eukaryota; kingdom Metazoa; phylum Chordata; class Mammalia; order Carnivora; family Mustelidae; genus Mellivora; species Mellivora capensis. The sequence goes on from PISX010019084.1 coordinate 27,359, forward strand.
GGACTTGGCATATAGGATGTGGGAAGGGAATCTTAATTCTCTTCCAGGTCTTGAGGTCAGCTTCACATACAGCATACAGCTGGATAATACAATATGGAACACCAGGGAGACATCCATCAACCCTCAGCCTGTAAAGAATATTGAAGTGGTACACTGCCTCCAGGCTGGGCATTTGGGAAATGAATGGGTGGTTCATACCAGTCTGTCTGTGCTTCTCTAAAGAGCCTAGCCAGGGAGACCTTTGAATGATAAGGTTGACTTTTAATCCCCCCAGATGACATGTATTCATTCATTCATCCATTCAGAAAGTATTTATCGAGGGCCTTCTGTGCCCTAGCTGATAGGGATACAGTGTTGAGGAAAACAGACAGGGCCAACTGAGAGAGACAGACATTAAACAAATAATCACACAAAGTAATGTGTAAGTCCAAGCCATGATTAGTGAGAGAAATGAAAATTACAGATTATTTTCAGAGCCTACAACAGGTCTGACTTAGTAGAGGATTTCAAGGAAGGCTTGCCTGATGTTTGAATTAACATATGAAGGATGAATAGGAATTAACAGTAAATGGTGCAGAGATGGGGAATCTAGACAGAGCCAGTAACCTCCTTAAACAGAGAAACTGAATCTTCATTCATTGGTGGTGAGGATGTGAAAATTGTATAATCACTTTTGAATCAGTTCATTAATTTCTTAACATAGGACTCAGCACTTCCACTCCTAGAAATCTACCAGAGATAAATTGAAAACATGTTGTACACAAACACATGCATTCAAATGTCTATGCCACTTTATTCATAATGTCTTAAAACTGAAAGTTATCCAAACAACTATTAATACATATGTAATAAAAAATAAAATGGGGCATATTTATATGATAGAGTATTGTTTTTTAATTAAAAGGAATGAACTATGGGCACATGAAATGACATAACTGAACTTGAAAAACATTGTGATAAGTGAAAGAATTTAGGTACAAAAACTTGCATCATTGTGTATGGTTCCTCCCTATTGAAATGTCATTAAAAGGCATATTTATAGAGACCTGAAACAAATCAGTGGTTGCCTAGGGGGTTGGATTAATTGTAAAAGGTTATAAGCAAACTGTTTGAGGTGATGTAAAGGTTCTAAAACTGGATTGTGATTCTGGTTATAAAACACTATAACCTTACAGGGGCACCTGGGTGGCTTAGTTGGTTAAGCCTCTGCAGTTGGCTCAGGTCATGATCCTGGGGTCCTGGGATCGAGCTCCGCATCGGGTTCCCTACTCAGCCAGGAGCCTGCTTCTCCTTCTCTGTCTGCCTGCCACTTTCCCTGCTTGTGCTTTCTCTCATTCTCTGTCAAGTAAATAAATAAATCTTAAAAGAACCTCTATGACCTTACAAAAGTCATTTTTAAATGCTTACAATAGATGAATTTTGTGTTATCTAAATTAAACCTTAATACAAGTATTAAAACTAAAATAACCACTTTTATAAAGGCTGACAGAAGCCCAGCCTGGGAAGCACATTTGTCCCAAAGAGCCTGGAGACTCCCTTCCTCTGATGAGGCAGCAGAGCAGATAGGAAGACCTGGAAAAAGGAACCTAGTCAACAGCAAATGTCTAGATCTTGGAAAACCTCTTTATCCTCATAGGTAAAAAAATTCTTTACCTTTCCCCACCAGAGGCACAAGAGCAGTTGGAGACATCAGTAAGGGCATCCCAGCAAACCCTTCCATTCTCCCACTAACACCTCGCAGCCTGACCTTATGGTAACCCTTCTGTTCACCCCTTCATCAGTCAGCACTAGAAGGAAAAACAGGGAGCCCCAGTGGCACCAGATAAATGAGGTGGCCCAAAATAATACCACAAAGTCTCTGAAAACAAATCGCCATTGGAAACATAGCCCACAAAATTAGGCCAAGACCAGTATGTTAAACTCAAACAGGATGACTGCCTGCTGAAATAAAAGAAGTAAATAGTTCTCAGAGTGTCCTAACATAATGAACAAAATGTCGAAGATGAACTTGAAAACCACCCATCATAACAACCAGAAAATCACAACTTGAATGAGAAAAAACAATCCACTGATGCCAACACCGAGATGAATCCAATGTTGGAATTATTTGACAACGATTTCAAAGCAGCTACCATAAAAATGTTTCTGCAATCAATTTCAAATTCTCTTGAAACAAATGAAAAAAAAAAAGAAAATCTCAGCAAAAAAAAAAAAAGAGTCATATAAAAGAACCAAATAGAAGTTAGAGTACTGAAAATTTCAATAACTGAAATAAATAGTGTACTGAATAGTACATTGGAGATGACAGAGGACATAAACTTGAGGAGTGACTAATAGAAGCCACCCATTTTGAACAACAGAGAGAAAAGAGACTTAAAGGAGACAGAGCCTCATGGGCCTATGAGAAAATAAAATATTCCAACATTTGTATAATCAGTGTCTCAGAAGGATAAGTGACAGTGAGGCTGAAAGAGTATTTGAATTTGAAGAAATGATGCCTGAAAAGTTCTAATTTAGCAAAAGACACAAACCTACAGACCCCAGAAGCTGAGTGAACCATAAATAGGAAAACTAAAGAAAAATGATAAGACACATCCTAATTAAACTTTTGCAAAATAAAGACAAAAAATCTTGAAAGCAGCCTCAGTGAAATAACATATTACCTAAAAGAGGGTGCCATTTCAAAAGTATATTTCTGATCTGTAAACATAAAGGCCAGAAAAAAGTGAAACAACATTTTTCAAGTGTTGAAAGGAAATAACTGTCAATAAATTCTGTATCCATTGAAACTGTCCTTCAGGAATGAAGAGAAAATAAAAACATTTTCAGGCAAAGGAAAACTAAGAATTTTTCACGAGCAGACTTACCATTAAATATTAACTAAAAGAAATTCTTCCCACAGAAAGAAAATGATAAAAGAACAAATTTTGAAGCATTATGAAGAAGGAACAATGAAAAGAGCAGAAATATGGGTACTGACAATAGACTGTCCATTTTCTCATGAGTTTTATAAACCATATTTGTAGATGAAAACAAATATTATAACACTAATACCCAAAACAATGATATTTAAAAGTGGGGAAGGTAAATAAACCTAAATAGAACTGAAGTTTCCACACTTGAAATGGTAGAAAACTGATTCCAGTAAACTGTTTTAAAGCATATATTTATGGTAGCCGCCACTGGAACTTCCACCACCATAGCCACCACCACCAGAACTACTAGGAGTAAGGGTCAAATTCAATTACCTCTAACATTGAAAAATGGGTTAATGTTCTTGAAAGAGTACTGTCATGACTTTATCAACATACTCAAGCACCTGTGATGCATTTCTCTTGTGGATGGATGAAGTCTTCTCAACAGTGTTGTCCAACTCTGTCCAATTTCATGCTCCCTGAAGCTTATATTGAGAAACAAATCAAAGCACACCTACTTAAAGTTCCACACACTCCCCACTACAAGCAAGGAGGAACTCTGTAGAGGAAGGACCAGTGGGAAAGAACAGCCAAAACACAATAGCAGGGTATACACAGCATACACCAGAAACATTTCCTGAAGTTGTTTTGTTGTTGTTTTCTTTTCTTTCCCCCTTCCTTTCTTTCCTGGACAAAATAACGAGACAAAGAAACTTACCACAAGAGAAAGAACAGGAAATAGTACTCATTGCCAGGGATTTAATCAATATGGATATTAGAATTAGAATTAGAATTTAAAACAATGATTATAAAGATACTAATTGGTCTTGGGAAAAAAAAACCCTAAAAGACATTAGAGAATCCTCACTGTTGATATAAAAGAACTAAAATCTAGTCAGGCCAAAATTTAAAATACTGTCTCTAAGATACAGCTCCAAATAGAGGCTATAAAAATGAGGATGAATGAAGCAGAAGAGAGAGTCAGTGATATAGAAGATAAAATGATGGAAAATAAGGAAACTAAAAAGAAGAGAGAAGGAAAACTACTGGACCACAAAAGGAGACTTAGAGAACTCAGCCATTCCATAAAATGAAATATTTGGATACTAGAAGTTCTAGAAGATGAAGAGTGGGAGAGAAGGGCAGAAGATCTATTTGAAAAAATTATAGCTGAGAACTTCCCTAATCTGAGGAAGGAAACAGACATTCAAGTCCAGGAGGCATAGAGAACCCACCTGAAAATCATTAAATAAGTCAACACTGTGACATATAATAATGAAGCTTCCAACTTCAAAGATAAAGAGAAAATACTGAAAGTACCTGGGGACAAGAGGTCTTTAACTTACAAGGGTAGAAATATAAGGCTGGAAGCAGACCTGTCCACAGAGACCTGGCAGGCCAGAATGGCCTGGCATGGTATATTCAATGTACTAAATGGGGAAAATATGCAGCCAAGACTACTTTATCCAGCCAAGCTGTCATTCAGAATAGAAGGAGAGACAAAGAGTGTCCAGGACAACAAAAATGAAAGGCATTTGTGAACACTGAACCGCAGGAAATATTAAAGGGGATCCTTTGAGAGCAGAGAAAGCCAAAAATAAACCAGAAAGAAACAGAGATAATCTGTAGGAACAGTGACTTTACAGGTAATACAACAACACTAAATTCATATCTTTCAATAATTATTCTGAATGTAAATGGACTAAATGCTCCAATCAAAAGACAATAGGGTATCAGAATGGATAAAAAAAATAGACCTATTGATATGCTATTTACAAGAGACTCATTTTAGACCCAAAGATACCTCCAGATTTAAAGTGAGGGGGTGGGAAATTATTTACCATGCTAATGGACATCAAAAGAGAGCTGGGGTGATAGTTCTTATATCAGACAAATTGGATTTTAAACCAAAGCCTATAATAATAGATGAGGAAGGATACTATGTCATACTTAAGTCCAATAAGAAGATCTAACAATTATAAATTTTTATGCTGATAACATGGGAACAGCCAAATATATAAGCCAATTAATAACAAAATGAAAGAAGCTCATTGATAATAATACAATAACAGGGGACTTTAACACTCCACTCACAGCAATGGACAGATCATCTAAGCAGAAGATCAACAAGGAAACAAGGGCTTTGAATGACACACAGGCCCAGATGGACTTAACAGATATATATCCAGAGTATTTCAGCCAAAAGCAGCAAAATACACATTATTCTTGAGTGCACATGGAACATTGCCCAGAATAGATCACATACTGGGTCACAAATCAGGTCTCAACTGGTACAAAAAGATTGAGATCATACCATGCATATTTTCAGACCACAGTGCATTAAAACTTGAAGTCAACCACAAGAAAAAATTTAGAAGGACCACAAATGGAGGTTATAGAGCATCCTACTAAAGAATGAATGGGTCAACCAGAAAATTAAAGAAGAATTTAAAAAATGCATGGAAACAAATAAAATGAAAACACGAAAATTCAAAACCTTTGGGATGCAGCAAAGGCAGTCCTAAGAGAGAAGTATATAACAATACAGGCCTTCCTCAAGAAACAAGAAAAGTCTCAAATATACAACCTTACCTTACACCTAAAGGAGCTGGAAAAAGAACAGTGAATAGAGGCTAAATCCATCAGGAGAAGAGATAAAATAAAGATTAGAGCAGAAATCAATAATTTAGAGATAGGAAAAAAAAAGTAGAACAGATCAATGAAACTAGGAGCTGGTTCTTTGAAAGAATAAGATTGATAAACCCCTAGCCAGTCATATAAAAAAGAAAATAGAATGGACCCAAATAAATAAAATCATGAATGAAAGAGGAGAGACCACAACCAACACTGAAGAAATACAAAGAATTACAAGAGAATATTATAAGCAATTATATGCCAACAAATTAGGCAATCTGGAAGAAACAGATGCATTCCTAGAAACGTATACACTACCAAAACTGAAACAAGAAGAAATAGAAAACCTGAACAGACCCATAACTAGCAAAGAAATTGAATCAGTAATCAAAAATATCCCAACAAATAAGAGTTCAGGGCCAGATGGCCTCCCAGCAGAATTCTCCCAAACATTTAAAGAAGAATTAATACCTATTCTTCTGAAACTATTTCAAAAAAATAGAAACAGAAGGAAAATTTCCAAATTCATTATATGAGGCCAGCATTACCTTGATCCCCAAACAAAAGACCCCATGAAAAAGGAGAAATACATATGTGCTATGGTGAGTGCTGTGAAGTGTGTAAACCTGGTGATTCACAGACCTGTACCCCTGGGGCTAATAATACATTATATGTTTATAAAAAAAATTAAAAAAAATTTAAAAAGGAGAAATACAGACCAATGTCCCTGATGAGCATGGATGCAAAGATTCTCACCAACATACTATCTAATAGTATCGAACAGTACATTAAAAGGATTATTCACCACAACCAAGTGGGATTTATTCCTGGACAGTAGGGGTGAAGATGAAGAAAGACACTGCTCTCCAGGGGCAAAAGAAACAAAAACAAAAATGAACTGTTGGGACTTAATTAAGTAAAAAACTTTTGTCCAGCAAAGGAAACCATCAACAACAGTAAAAGGCAACCTGTGGAATGGGAGAAGATATTTGCAATTGTCTTATCAGATAAAGGGCTAGCATTCAATTAAGAACTTATCCAAATCAATATTCAAAAACCAAGTAGTCAGAAGATATGAACAGACATTTCTCCAAAGAAGACATACAAATGGCCACCAGATACATGAAAAAAATGTTCCACATCACTCGGCATCAGGGAAATGCAGGCCAAAACCACAATGAGATAACACCTAACACCAGTCAGAATGGCTAAAATTAACAATTCAGGAAATGACAGATGTTAGCAAGAATGCGGAGAAAGGGAAACTGTCTTGCACTGTTGATGGGAATGAAAACTGGTGCAGCCACTCTGGAAAACAATATGGAGGTTCCTCAAAATGTTAAGAATAGAGCTACCCTAGGACCCAGGAATTGCACTACTAAGTATTTACCCCAAAGATACAAATGTAGTGATCCAAAGGGGGCACCTGAACCCCTTATGGCAGCAATGTCCACAATAGCCAACTGTGGAAAGAGCTGAGAAGTCCATCAACAGATAAATAGATAAAGAAGATGTGACACACACACACACACACACACACACACACACACACACACAGGAATATTACTCAGCCATCAAAAAGAATGATAATGCCAAGCGAAATAAGTCAGTCAGAGAAAGACAAACACTGTATTTCACTAAAATTTGGAATTTAAAAAATAAAACAGATGAATGTAGGGGGAGGGAATGAAAAATAAAATGAGATGAAAATAGAGAGGGAGGCAAACCATAAGAGTGAATTCTAGGAGACAAACAGGGTTGCTGGAGGGGAGGTGGGTGGGGGGATAGGGTAATTTGGTGATGGACATTAAGGAGGGCACTTGATGTAATGAGCACTTGATGTAATGATCAATAAAGTCCATGCAAGTGATGAACCACTAAATTCTACCCCTGAAACTATACGGCATATGTTAGCTACATTGAATTTAAATAAGGAATTACCATGCTCTCTTAATGATCACAGCTTTGTAATAGAGCTTGAAGTCATGCAATGTGATGCTCCCAGCTTTGTTTTTCTTTTTCATCATTCCCTTGGCAATTCAGAGTCTTTCCTGGTTCCATACAAATTTTAGGATTTTTTGTTCTAGCTCTTTGAAAAATGCCACTGCTATTTTAATAGGAATGGCACTGAAAGTGTAAATTGCTCTGGAGAGGATAAACATTCTAACAATGTTTATTCTTCCAATCCATGAGCATGGAAAATTTTTCCATCTTTATGTCTACCTCAATTTCTTTCATAAGTGTTCTGTAGTTTCTAGAGTCCAGATCTTTTATGTCTTTAATTAGGTTTATTTCTAATAGCTAAAATAGTGCTGAGAAGGAAATGTCTAGAGTCAAATGCTTGAATTACCAATGAAGACATGTCTCAAACCAATAATCTAAGCCCCTACCTCAAGAAACTGGAAGTGAAGAGCAAAATATAACCAAAGGAAGAAGAAGGAAATTATAAGATAAGAAATCCATGAAATGGACAATATGGAAACAGAATATGAGTGAAGCAAAAAGCTGATTCTAAACAAATCAGTAAAGTTGATAAATTGATCAATTGAAAATTGATCTCTAGCAAGACTGATGAAATTAAAAACAAATCTTTAACATCACGGATAAACTAGGGGATATCATTATAGATCCTACAACCACCAAAAAGATAATAAGGGAACACTAGGAACAACTTTATGTCAATTAATTTGAAAACATAGAAATGGACCAATTCCCTGAAAATCAAAAGTCCAGAGACCTAAGGTGAAATAGATAATCTGAATGGGCCTATAACCATTACAGAAATTGAGTTCATAATTTAGAAACTCTTGAGGAAATAATTTCTAGGTTTCACTGGGAATTCTACTAAAGACTTACAGAATTACTAACAATTTTATGTAATCCCCCCCACAATAAAGAAAGGGAGGAATTACTACCCAGTATATATTTTTTAAAAACAGACATTTATTTTTCATAGTTCTCGAGTCTAGAAGTACAAGATCAAGGTTCCAGTAGATTTGCTTTTTGGTAAGTGTTAACTTTCTAACTTGCAGATGGCTGCCTTCTTGATAGCTTCACATGGTGGAGAGTGAGTGAACTGTGGCCTCTTTCTCTTCTTACAAGGGCACTAGTAATGATCATGATGGTCCCATCCCCATGACCTTATCTAAATCTAACCAGCACCCAATGTCCATACTTCCAAATATTACATTAGAGGTTAGGACTTCAACATATGGATTTGGGGAGGGAAGGGAAATGCAAACATTCAGTTCATAACCTCCTTTAACAAGTTTTCATGGCAACAGAATACAAGGAATCTACCAAAAACTAATGTTTATTTGAAAACTATTCAGTGATTTCACTCCTCTCAATATAATTGTTGGGCACCTGTTGAGGAATGCCTAGTGATGATGGCAGAGCTTTTCAGCACATTTTATGAGGACAATATTATCCTGATTCCAAAACCAGATAAAGACAGTACAAAAAGAAGGGAAAAAAGAAGAAAATGATAGACCAATATATCTCATGAGTTTATATGCCAAAAATACCAACAAAATATTAGCAAACTGAATTCAGCAATGTATAAAAAGAGTTTTACACTGTGGCCAAATGGCATTTATTCCAAGTTGCAAGGCATGATCGGCAGTTGAGGAACAATCAATGTAATCTGCTATATCAAGAAGCTAAAGAAAGATAATCATGTGATCATATCAACTTATACATAAAAAGCATTTGTCAAAACCCAACACTCAGCAATGATAAAAAGTCTCAGGAAGTTAGAAATGGAGAAGAATTATCTCAGGTTTATAAAGAGCTTCACCAATAAACTTACAGCTAGCATACTCAATGGTGAAAGAGAGAATGGGTTACTCTTATTTATTTATTTATTTATTTATTTATTATTTTTAGAGTGGGAGGGAGAGGGAAGGGTGGTGTGGAGGGGCAGAGAGAGAATTTTAAGCAGGCTGCATGCTCAGCATGGAGTCAACATGGGGCTCAGTCTCACAACCCTGAGATGATGACCTGAGCCAATATCAAGAGTTGGATGCTTAACCGACTGAGCCACCCAGGCGCCCCAAGAATTGTTTACTCTTGACATCGGGGACAAATCAAAGATATCTGCTCTTGCCACTGTTTTTCACAATAATACTATAAGTTGTAACCTCTACATCCAGACAAGAAAAATAAAAGACGTACAAATTAGAAATGAAAAATCTCTTCCTGTTTTGAGGTGACATGATTATATATGTAAAAAAAAGTAATCTATAAGAAACTTTTAGAAATAATAAGTGAATTCAGCAAGGTTGTAGGTTATAAGAGCAAAACACAAAAACCAATCACATTCTTATACTAACAGTGCACCTATGGAAACAAAAAACAGTATCATTTACAGTTGCTTCAAATAAAGCAAAATCCTTAGGAGTATGTGGACCAAAAGAGGTATAGGAGTTATATGATTGAAATTACAAAATGCTGGTGAAAGAAATTAAAAACAAATGGAAAAATATACCAAGTTTATGGAATGGATGGCTCAACATACTAAAGATGTTACCTCTCCTCAAACTGATCAATGTAAACACCACCAAGTGGTTTTCTGGGGGAGAGGGCACAGATATAGACAAACTTATTCTAATTTGTATGGAAAGGCATAGGCCATGGGACAGATAAAAAAATCTTTGTAAAGAAGAATAATGTGGGAGAAAATGCTTTACCTGATAATAAGGCTTACCATACAGCTACAGTAATCAAGATTGTATGAAGAGGTAGACACACTCGTCAGTGGAATGACATAAAGAATCTAGAAATGGACCCTCACAAAAATATGCTCAATTGTTCTTAACAATTGTATGAGAGTAATCAACAGAAGGATGGGCTTCTCAACAGAGTGCTGGAGCAATTAAACATCCATAGGCAAAAACAAAACAAACTTCCTCCTAAATCTCATACTCTAATACAAAAATTAACTCAAATTGTGTCACAGACTTAAATGTAAAACATAAAAACTATAAAACTTTTAGAAAAATCATAGGAGATAATCCTTGGGAACTAGGGCTAGGCGAAGAGTTCTTAGACTTGATATCAAAGCATGATTCCTAAAAGGAAGACTAGAAAAATTTCACCTTATCAAAATGAAAACTTTTGTTCTATGAGAGTCTATGTGAAGAGGATGAAAGATAAATTATGGGCTGGGAGAAGATATTTGCAAACAATATATCTGACAAAGGACTAGTACTAAGAATATATAAAGAAATCTCAAGGGGGGTGACAAGATGGCGGGGAACTAGGAGGATGCTCTGGTTCAACCTGTCCCCTAAAGTGAGCTGATGACCTACCAAGGAACTCCGATCACTCATGAAATCAGCCTGAGATCAAAATTCTACTCGTCAGGATCTCTACGGGGGCAGAAGACGCCAGTGGGATGTCAGGATCTCTACGGGGGCAGAAGACGGCAGTGGGCAGGTAAAGCCAAGCGGGAACACCGGACTGGTATCTGAAGATAAACAAAAGGGGGAGGGAGCCACCAGAGGAGACGCATTGGGAAGTAATACCCCAATACGAGAGTCCCCTAAGACCGGGGACCAGCATTAACTTGAAGACCGATAAAAAGCACTCAAAAAGAGAAAAGATCGTAGGGTGAAATTGTGGGATTTGGAACTGTTAGGGACAGGGGCTTAAGTCCCCCACGGAGGGCAGACACCCCTGGCGCTGAGCCAGAGAGAGTCCAGCGGAGAATCCAGGTCCTGGTCGCTGAGCTGCGAGGAGACCTCCTAAGGGCGTTTGGCGTGTGGCAGGGGCTGGGACCCTCCTGGAGCAGAAACAGACTTTTGCAGTCCCCACGCGTGTGCCGCGCTACGCTAGCAGAGCCTGAGACACGCTCCACCCCCTCCCCTGAGAGAGGCGCGTGGGCACCAGCGGGGGCTCTAGGACCCAGAAAGTCTGATCAGCTCAGGCCAGCGGGAAAATCTCTGTGTGCCTTCCCTGCTTGGAACCTCTCTGGGGGTCTGGAGCTGCCCAGACAGCTGCCGCTTGTGGTTTTGAGTACAAGCAGGACACACAGGTGTCCCCAGAGATCGCGGCTGGGAACCTGCTCTGCAGCACCCAG
>PISX010019085.1:8654-39089 GCA_004024625.1 Mellivora capensis
CCTGGCTCCCCCACCCTCCCACCCCCCGCCCCTTCAAAACCCTCAGGTTGTTTTTCAGAGTCTATAGTCTCTCATGGTTCATCTCCCCCCCAGTTTCCCTCAACTCCCTTCTCCTCTCCATCTCCCCATGTCCTCCGTGTTATTTGTTATGCTCCACAAATAAGTGAAACCATATGATAATTGTTATTATTAATTTTTTAAAATATTTTATTTATTTATTTGATAGACACAGATCACAAGTAGGCAGAGAGGCAGGCAGAGAGAGAGAGGGAAGCAGGCTCCCTGCTGAGCAGAGAGCCCAATATGAGGCTCGATCCCAGGAACCTGGGATTAAGACCTGAGCCGAACGAACGCAGAGGCCGTAACCCACTGAGCCACCCAGGCGCCCCTATTATCTGTTATTATTTACAGATGATGAGTTATTGAATATGGCCACATATGAGGCAAAACAGTCTTTTTGAACTCATTGGAGACTGATGGATAAAGGCATCTATGCAGAATATTGGGCAAGATAAATTTTATTGGAAAATTGCATATAGAAAAACTTTTAAAATTTAGGTCTAAATGTTAATAAATTTGGTTTGGTTCCTTAAAATCTCTACAAGATTGTGACATCCAGCAGTCATGGATGTCTCATGGCCTCTCCTCTTGCAGTTGCAAAATTACCCTGGGTGTTCTGCCTCCCCCTCTGCGGAGGCTACCTCTCGGAGCCGGGAAGGGAAAGCAGGCAGGAGGTGGTCTCAGCCTTTCTGGAATATTCTCTGTCTCTATGTTGTCTTCCCTCCATCACACTGAGTGAGGGGATCGGAATCTCACTGCTCACTGAGATTTGGAGTGTATGTTAGGAGGGATTTATGAGTGTTTAGGAGAGAGGAAAGACACATATCTCAGGGTAAGATTTCATCCCGACTCACCGGACCCCGACCTAGACTCAAACCCAGACCTTGCCCGACTACGGCCCCCAGCCCCTCCCCCTACAGGGGTCCTACTGAGTCCAGCCACCGAACTTCCCACCACTCCCTGGGCTCGGACCCCAGCTTCCTCCTCCTCCCAGAAGGTCCCCTCTCACAGTTCCCAGGGGCAAATTCTTTGTCATTTTTTCTAGATGGCTCTGCAGTCCCCTTGGACCAGATGGGCCAGGGGATCTGGTGGATCCAACGCCCTGCTTGCCCTGAGCAGCTCAGCTCTTGCCCCACAAAAAAAAAAAAAAAAAAAAAAAAAAGTCTACAAACTGATTTGTAGACTTAGGAATTGTTCATATTTTTGACATATTAAGATTGATTGATTGATGATTGATTTTAGAGAGAGAGAGAGCAGGCAGCGGGCGGGGTATACAGAGAGAAAAAAATTCTCAAGCAGACTCCCTGCCAAACACAGAGTCTGATGTGGGATTTGATCTCACCACTCTGAGATCATGACCTGAGCAGAAATCGAGAGTTGGCTACTTACTTAACCCACTGAGCCATCCAGTTGCCCCTTGACACATTAATATATTCTATAAGGTAGTAGACATCATATTCATATATTTAGAGGTACAGGTAGTTCATTGATAACCTAGTATACCATGAGTCAGGATTTGTTAGGGAAAATAATCTAGCTACTAGAGTTATCTGGCAGACTTAATTAGAAATGATCCCACACAGTATTGAATTGCAGATCTCACAAGATTTTAGTCAAAAAAGTCAGAATATGAGATTTATCCAGCAGCAGCTGTCTTTCTGGGGGCAGGGAAATAATCTAAAGTATTGAATCTATATCAGAATTATTTATAAGTTTTATGGTGCTTTGCATCTGGTTCCCTGCTCAGTAGGGAGGCTGTTTCTCCCTCTCTCTGTCCCTCCCCCTGACTTGTGCGCTCTCTTTCTCTCTCTATCTATTTTGATCTCTTGCTCACTCTCTTTCAAATAAATAAATAAAATCTTTTAAAAAAATTACTTTTAAGCTTTTAAAATTCTAGATTTCGGGGGCCTGGGTGGCTCAGTGGGTTAAAGCCTCTGCCTTCAGCTCAGGTCATGATCTCAGGGTCCTGGGTTGGAGCCCCACATGGGGCTCTCTGCTCGGTGGGGAGCCTGCTTCCTCCTCTCTCTTTGCCTGCCTCTCTGCCTACTTGTGATCTGTTTGTCAAATAAATAAAAAAAAATTTAAAAAATTTTTAAAATTCTAGATTTCCAACTCCAGCTTCAGAGATTCAAATTCATTAGATCAGGATGAGCCTAAACATTAAAAACAAACAAACAAACAAAAAAATAAAACAGAAAAAAAAAAACTTCTTCATGTGATTCCCAACCAAGTTTGGGAACTATCAATCTAGAACAATAGTAATAGCTATTACCAAAAGAGACAAGAGATAACAAGTCTTCACAAGAATGTGGAGAAAGGGGAACCCTTGTGCATTGTTGGTGGGAATGTAAATAGGTACAGCCACTGTGAAAACAGTATAGAATTTCCTCAAATAACTAAAAACACAGCTATCATTAAGTCCAGCAATTCTACTTCTGAGTATATATTCAAAGGAAATTAAACCACTAACTTGAAGAGGTAGCTTGCAGCATTATTTATAATAGCCAAAAACATGGGAACATCCCAAGTGTCCATTAATGGATGAATGAATACAGAAAATGTGGTATATATAAGTAATAGAATATTATTCAGCCATAAAGAAAAAGGTTCTGCCATTTTCAATACCCTTGATGCTTAATGAAATAGGTCAGACAAAGACAAATACTGTATGATCTCACTCATATATGGAACCTGAAGCACCAAACTCATAGAAACAGAGAATAGATTTGTGGTTGCTGAGCAGAGGGAGGATGCATAGAACTGGTCAAAGGGTGTAAACTTCCAGTCATAAAATGAATTAAGTCCTGGGAATGTAATGTAAGCATGGCAAGCATAGTTAATACACTGTATTGTCTATTTGAAAGTAGGCAAACAGTAATTTGTAATATATACATATATTAAGTTACCATGTTGTATACCTTACACTTACACAATGCTGTATGTCAATTATATTTCAGTAATTTGGAAGAAAGGAGAAGAAAATTGAATAAAAATTTAAAAAGTCAAATCAAATAAAAATTTCACCCCAAAGAATAAAACTACTCACTAGCAGTCAACCCCAATAAAATGTGAAGAAATGTGGGGAACTTGGAGACTTTTGAGAGGGTTTAAATAAAGGAAGATAGAAGAAGGGTCTAGTTCAATGTGCCTGTATGTATGCTGTCATACTTCTGAAAACGTTTTCAGGTGTTTTAAGATGTCTTTGTGATTCCTTTGGAAATCTGGCAAGGTCTACAGTATCCTTCTTACCTGCAGTCATTCTGAAGCCATGAAGGGCTAAAGTCAATACTAGGAATGGCAGGCAAGGGAAGACTGATCCTAGGCTTTTCTAAGAGAAAGTAGTTGGGGAGTTCTGACAGCAGAGTAATTCTTTTAAAGCTTGTCTTGATGAGAGATCAGCAGTGCATTTAAATGTATGTTATGCATTAGGCTTCTTGTTGTAAAAGGGATTATGGTGACTTAAGTAAAGATCTTATATCATACCTCATTCAGAGATGCTTTAAAGAGAAAATCAAGGTTATTTGACTTGTTAATAAAATTTTACTTGAGCTGAGATTGTGCTGTAAAGCCCTTTATGAAGATAACTTCTTATCTACTTAAAAAGATACTGTAAGCTGTCGCTGTGATTTCTAATTCTCAGTTATTTAACAAGGAGAAAGGTGTAGTTCAAACCATGAGGAACCACACTGCAAGACACTCTACATACCAATTTTGGAAAGATTCTTTTTCTTCCAGTAGGAAATATTAACCCTAATCTCTGTCATTTTCAGGCTGTTGTTCTTCCCCAGGGTAGTTTACCAGGTCACAATGACCATCTGGCGTGGTCTGAACTGCTTCAAGTGCCCTCATTTAGGGCAAAGACTATGCTCACTCAAATCCTTCCTCAGACTTTTGCTTTTGAAAGCAGGATATGTATGTATGTACATATGTAATTTATATATGTGTATATGTAATTTTCTATATTATATATATATTTTTTCTATAATTACATATATAATCATTATATATTATATATAATTATAATTAAGTATGTAAATTAAGTATATATTAATCATATATAAATTAAGTTTATAAATTAATTATATATAAATTAAGTATACATATAAATTAAGTATATAAATTAAGTATATAATTAAGTATATAAATTAAGTGTATAATATAAATAACTTGCCTGAACAAGTGCTTAAACAGAAATCTGATAATAAATTTGTATTAGTCCTGGAGATTAGTTGTGGTGTGGAAAAATATAACTCCCAAATAGTAGTTGCTTGCAACAACAAAGGCTTAGTTTTTGCTCATTACATAGTCCATAGTGCCTCAGCTGTGGTCCCACTCCATGCCGTCTTCACTTAGGGACTATGAGTTTTTCAGCAGCCTCTTTATGGCATATAACCAGCCATTATGCTATTGTGGCATAGGGAAATTATGAGAAAAAAATATATATTCATACATACAGACATACATAAGTATACACATATACATTCTCATACAGAAGTACCCATACACGGACACATTCATGCCTGTGTTTATGTATAGAGTGTACACTATAAAGTGTCATTGTAACAATCTAACAGAACAGTAGTTTCAGGATCTATAAAGAAGCAAAGGGAGATCGAATGGATGTTAAATCGGTGATATGCTAGAGTCGGCTTGCAATGCTTACATGAGCTGATGTTTCACATTTCTTTCCAACTCCATGTTCATTCAATGACTTCACATTAGTAGCCATTGTGGGAGGATTTATGACACAGAAATCAGCCAACACTACAAATCTGAGCCCTTTGAGACACTCTCCCCTCCTCCCCAGCACACCAGGGCCTAAAATGTAGCAAAATCATAGTTAACTAGAGCTCCTCAAAAAAAAGTACATAGGTTAAAACTTTTCTTAAGACTCTGAGGGAAAATAATGTGAAGACTGTCAGGAGTGATTCCCAAGCAGAAACCATGAGGCTGTCATCTAGCTTTCCCATGTCACATATGAGGTGGGAGCAAAACCTGCAGCTTTTCAGGGCAGAAGGTTTAGCCGTACCACCTGGCTTGCTGCAGACTCAAAGCAAATAACTATATTTACTTTTCTAG
Organism: Mellivora capensis; assembly: GCA_004024625.1. NCBI lineage: Eukaryota > Metazoa > Chordata > Mammalia > Carnivora > Mustelidae > Mellivora > Mellivora capensis. Next base: position 13,794 of record PISX010019085.1, read on the forward strand.
CTTCTTGATCACAATGTTTATATGAGAATCCTCAGTGGACTCATATATTTTAGAATGTTTATCCTTGATGCATACCACCTGCTTAAAATTTGCAATGAAGTTAATGATCCTTTTAAATCCAGGGTAGAGCGGAGACCTGATGTAAACTTATTCATGGTACAATTGCTTTTGTATGTTTTACTTTAAAAAATGCCACACTAGCTGCCTCGGAATGTATTTTTCAGGTAAAGCTTATTCATAGGTTGAACCAGTATTGAATAGTAAATATTTTTAACAACACTTTTGAAATTTCATTTCATTTCAAGTACATTTATATTTATATCTGTATATAGATTTACAGTATTTAGGTACTGTCTTCATATATGCCATTAGCAACAGCAGAAAGAAAATATATTAAAAAGCTACATCGAAGTTACTAAAATTTTATATAATTTTAATTACAAAATTACTCTTAATATTTCCACACTAAAATCCTTCCTGAGCCATAATCACATTAAAACTTATTATGTATCAGGGCACCGGGTGGCTCAGTCGTGACGCATCTGCCTTTGGCTCAGGTCATGATCCCAGGGTCCTAGGATCAAGCCCTGATTTGGGCTCCCTGGTCAGTAGGAAGCCTGCTTCTCTCATTCCCCCTGCTTATATTCCCTCTCTTGCCCTATCTTTGTCAAATAAATAAATAAAATCTAAAAAAAACCCTTATTATATATCTAAGATTTTTGTTTCTTAGTATAATATCCTGTGTATTAACATAAATGTAGGTAACATTTAGATGAACAAAAACACATAAAGTTTTTAGAAAATACATATTTTCTCAACTGTTTTAAAATTAACATTATTATATAAATTTCCTGAATCCATAAATATTTTATTTTATAGATATATGTTAATTTATTGGTTGATGACCATTTAATATTTGTTTATTAAGCAGTTTCAAAATTTCAGTATCATAAATAAAGCTGCAGAAAAATCTGTTATATATATAAATAAAAATATATACACACCTTTACATGCTTATACTATTGTAGTTGTAGGAAAAGTTCTTGAAAGTCAAATTAACAAAACATTTAAATACATCCAGACTGAATTAATTTATGTAGTTAATTAGATCTATTCTACATATCATCTTTCACACACATTAAAAAAGCTTCATGGGAAAAAGTTTTGCTTTTCCAAATTTACCATCTCTTTAATATCTACTTCTCATGGTTCAAAGGCATCAATATCATATACTAAAGTATATTATTTGGTAAAAATATCCACGAAAATATATAATGAAAACTACATATAATTTTAAGATAAAAGAAAACCACTATTTTATCCCCTGATAAAGCATATGTAGATAATATAGATTCATTTCTGTGTTACTGCTTGGCAAATGCCCTACCTAAGGTTTTATTTCTTTTTATATTTTTAATTTTTATTTTTTTATTTTATTGTGTTATGTTAGTCACTATGAACTACATCAACCTATTTAAGGTTTTAAATGTTTATCAATTTTAGTTAGGGAAGATCTGGCCCTGAAGTGGAATATAAAGAGAATATCTAATTCCAAAGCATGGCACTCAGTCCTTTTGGGTTTTTTTAGAAATAAGTAGTAATGTAGTCTAGGTCAGCTGTCCCAGATAGAATATAACCTGAATCATGATTATTGAGGGCTACTTCACTTTAAATGTTTGTGTATGCAGCAGAAGGGCAGCTATGATCATTTTCTATAAACTGATAACATATAGAGATTTTTGTTTAAATAAACAATTAAGAAATCATTTCAAGAAGTAGGTTCATGAGACCAATCTGATTGCCAAAAATAACTTGACATTATAACTCATTTTCTCCAAGTGTATGTTAAATCTGGATAATAATATTATCTCTTTTTAGTTGCTATGGTGATAGTTTTAGACCATGTATAACTCTTAAAGATCAATTAAATGACATATTATGTTAAATGACTCTTTAAACTAAAATAATAATATCAAAGTCACTCAAATAGAAAAAGAAAGAAGTAAAACAATCTTTTATAGATGACATAACCTTATATATAAACTCTAAAAATATTACAAAAAACTGATAGAACTGGTAAGTGAATTCTGCAAAGTTACAGGGTACAGATTCAACACATAAAAATCAGCTACATTTCTGTATACTAACAGTGAAAAACCTGAAAGGGAAATTAATAAAAGAATTCCACTTGCAATCACAAAATAAATAAATAAATAAAATACTTAGGAACAAACCTAACCAAGGAGACAAAAGACTTTTACACTGAAATTAACAAAACAAAACAAAATACTATTGAAGAAAATTACAGAAGATTCCAATAACTAAAAAAAAATCTTGTGTTTATGGACTGGGAGATTTAATATTGTTAAAGTATCAGTACAACCTAAAGTGATCTGCGGATTCAATGAAATCCTTATCCAAGTCCAAATGATGTTTTTTGCAGAAACAGAAAAAAATTTCCTACACTTCATATGAAATCTCAAGGGACCCATTAGACAAAACAGTCTTGGAAAAGAAGTAAGTTGGGGGTATCAAACTTACTGATTTTAAAGTTTACTACAAAGCTACACAATCAAAACAGGATGGTACTGGCATAAAGACAGTCATATAGACCAAAACAATGGGATAGAGACTCCAAAAATATACCCCATACATGTATGGTCAAGTGATTTTTGACAAAAGTGTCATGATCATTCAATAGGGAAAGACAGTCTTTTCAGTAAGTGCTACTGAGAAAAGTAGATATCCACATGCAAAGTAATGAAGGTGGGCCCTTACTAATTCTATACACAAAACTTAACTCAAATGGATCAAAGACCTAAATGCAAGCGCTAAAACTATAAAACTCTTAGAATAAAGCATAAGCTAAAAGCTGTAGGACACTCAGTTTGCCAATTATTCCTTAGATTTGACATCACAAGTATAACCAACAAATTAAAAAAATAGATAATTTGGACTACATCAAAATTAAAGTGTCTATGAATCTCAGGACACTATAAATAGAGTGCATTCACAGTGTTTTGCTACCATCATTAACATCCATTTACAGAACTCATTTTTACCTTAAAAAACTGAAATTCTATATCTATTTAAAAATATTGTCATTTGCTTCCCTATAGCCTCTGGAAACAACAATTCTAATTTCTCTCCCACAGTGTTGGGTCATATATATACATATATGACATATAAAGGGAATATATATATATTCATATATATACACACATATATATGTATATATGTGTTTACATATATACATATAAAGGGAATCATACAATATTTGCCATACAAGTGGATATCCACTTTGCATTGCTGCAGGAAATTTCCTGTGTATACTGACTACTTATAATCAAGAAAACTGGATCTTAAAGATTTATGGGTCATGGCTGGCAGGAGAAAGTGGGATAGTCTATCTAGTTTTCTAATTAATGGTGTATAAATTACAGATACTCCCCCCAAAAGTGGCTCCCTTTGTGCAATGTTGTATGTGCACAAATCATGAAACCATTGCATATCCTATTGTGGTGGGGAAAAGGTGCATTTATGAAGAGTATTAGTCTTCTCAGAGAAATTGGTATTTAACTTGTGGCTTTTGATTCCCTACATCATTTTTTTTAAAGGTTTATTTATTTATTTTAGAGAGAGAAAGTGGGAGGAGGGGCAGAGGGAGATGAGGGAGGAAGAATTTCAAGCAGACTCCCTGCTGAGCAGGGAGTTTCACTGTGGAGCTTGATCTCATGACCCTGAGATCATGTCTTGAGCCAAAATCAAGAGTTAGAGACTTAACTGACTGAGCCACCCAGGCTCCTTCCCTACATCTTTCGAGTCACCAAAACATTCTGGTTATGGAAAAACATTATTTCTGTGAGTGTAATTTGTCAGTTCAACCTTTGAGTATATATATGACTCACACGGGATGAAACCTCAATATGAGACACGATAGAATTCAAGCTAAAAAAAAAATGCTGACCGAGAGAAATAATTATACAATGCTAAAGCCCACAGATTACAGTAAAGACGCAAGAATGTATATTTTTCCACAGAGAATTCCACAGAGGAATGTATATTTTTCCACAGGTTTCCATAGAAACCTTCTTTGTAAACTAGAAATGATGAGAAATTAAGGGATAAATAAGTAGAAACAGAAATTATACAAATTCTAGATGACTTTAAAACACTATTCTCAGTCCAAGACAAGCCAATGGACCAAATTCTTAAATAAGAGAAGAGATATAAGAATATTACATGTTGGGGCACCTGGGTGGCTCAGTGGGTTAAAGACTCTGCCTTCGGCTTGGGTCATGATTCCAGGGTCCTGGAATTGAGCCCCACATCAGGCTCTCTGCTCAGCAGGGAGACCGCTTCCTCCTCTCTCTCTCTCTGCCTGCCTCTCTGCTACTTGTGGTCTCTATCTGTCAAATAAATAAATAAAATCTTTTAAAAAAAGAATATTACATATTAACATAAATATTGATATAAAATTGTTCACTACATTTTATATTTACAACCTGATAAATTAAAATACATTACATTCTTAACTAATCCTTACACATTTGTGAAAATGTATTATGTATTATGTAAAAGCTTAATAAACTTGATAAGATAGCTATAAAACAGACAATACTTTAATCAAAACCTTAAAAAATTAGAAGCCATAAAATAGATCTTCCACCATAAATTTAATATCATTACAATAAATAAACTTGGTTAAAGAGAAAATTCAAAACAAAACTGCATGTTTAATGAAAACGATGATAAACACAACCAATATCAGAATGTATGAAATAGAATTATAGCAGTGATCATTGGAAAATCCAGTCTTAAATACTACCAGTTAAAATGAGGGAAAGACAATGAAAGGATAATTAAACTCTTTACACTAGAAAGACAGAATTACTCTTTACCCCCCCAAAAGATTAAAATTAATAGTAAGTACAGAATATAATTTAAAGTGATAAAAAATAAAAGTAGGACTAAAGGCAAATATTAAAAATCAAAAGTTCAAATCTTTTCAAAAAATTAATGAAATGGATAAATCTATTAGCTATTCCATTAAAAGAATAAGTAGCACAAAAACATACAAGTTTAAAAATCACAGAAGAATAAAATAGCACAAATATGAAATTTAAAAAAAATTATAAGGAGGAAAATGATTCCTTAAAGAGAATTATAAAAAAAAATCTTGAGGAAATAATTTGTGCAATTAATTTCAAATAAACTTGATATTATAGATTAAATAAATAATTAAAGAATGTATCACAGAAAAACAGCTTAAACAGACCCATCTCTTTAGAACAAGAAAATAAAATTATCTAAGAACTGCTAGCTGCTTCTTTTTTATCCTTCCAATGAAAGTCTTACATACAGGTCTTTTCATAGGGAATATCTAACAAACTTTAAAGCTCCGGATAATTTTAACACTACTGTATTTTTCCAGATAACAGATAATGAAATTTCCAAATCACTTTTAAGTATAAGACTGATTCCCATACAGGGGTGCCTGGGTGGTTCAGTCAGTTAAGTGTCTGACTTTGGCTCAGGTCATGACCTCAGAGTGGGGTCTGCTTTGGATTCTCTCTCTGCCCCTTTCCCACTCGTGCACTTGCATGTGCTCTCTCTCTTTCTCTCTCTCAAGTAAATACATAAAATCTTTAAAAAAAAATAGGTTCCCACATAGAAAAGTCTCACATATGATTACTGACTGAAAGTTCTAAGTAAAACATCAGCAAAAAAGTCCAACAGCATTGATTTTTTTAGCAAAATAATGTATCATGACCATGTGGTATCTTTGAATAACTGAAAATATAAATCAATATTAATGGAGTCAGTATTAATAAATCAATTAATACAATTTATCAAATTGATATTTCTAAGGCAAAAAACATAATTATCTCTTTATAAGCTGAAAAGCTATTTGACAAAATCAACATACTTAACTCATAAAAATCATTCAAATGAACTGAAAGTTGAGACTCTTTCATAGTAAAACACAATGATTACTTTTCACTTTCTGGTTAACATTTTATTAGAGGGTTTATTAGAGATTTACTAGAGAATCAGTCAAAGAAAAGAGAGGTGTAAGAATTTGAAAGAAGACATAAAATTATCTCTACCACAAGATAGTATACTATATAAGCAAAACCCAGGAGAAGCAGTGCTAAAACAAACAGACAAACAAAAACAAAGTACTCACACACAAAACCAAAATGAAACTCAGGAAGTTAGCAATATGTAGAATTAGAATATTTAACAGTCTTCAAATACACAAATAGTAAAAGTTAAGATAGAACTAAAATGAAAATGTTATCCATTTGTAACACTAAGTTCAATGGTGAAGAATAAACCAAAAAAGAAGTGTTGAAAGTCTATATGACAAACACTTAAAATGTTTCTAAAAGGACCAAAATGATAATAGAATAAATGCACACTGTTCTTTGTTTTTGAAAAAGAAGTATCAACATCATATATATACACCATTTTTTTCTCAAGTGGATATATAAACTGCAATAACAATAAAATTAATTTTTTTCTGGAGCTAAATAATTGTTTCTAAACTTACATGAAAGATAAATGATAAAGAATAACTAGGAAAGTCCTGAAAATGCAGAGTGATGAGGACTACTTATTTAAATATATACCAGTATCGGGGCACCTAGGTGGCTCAGTGGGTTAAGGCCTCTGCCTTCGGCTCAGGTCATGGTCCCAGGGTCCTGGGATCGAGTCCCACATCAGGCTCTCAGCTCAGTGGGGAGCCTGCTTCTCCATCTCTCTCTGCCTGCCTCTCTGCCTACTTGTGATCTCTGTCTGTCAAATAAATGAATAAAGTCTTTAAAAATAAATAAAGAAATAAATATACACCAGTATTTATAATTAAAATATTGTAATTTTTGTGAACAAATAGACTGGCAGGCCAAGAAAATAGAATAACAAGTCTAGAAATAGTGGATTAAATTTAAAGAAATCAGAAAGAAAGAAATACAAAAAATTACACAAAATAAGAGAACTGCAGGACTGTGCTCAATCTCTGATCCACCCTGATCTGTGTTAGGTATCCCGATCACTCTACATGACCAGCAGAAGAAAGAGGGAGCCATCTGTGGGAGGAAAAATATCATCTAGGGCCTCTCAGCTCTGTGTTTATGTGTTTATACATACAATATCTGGCATTGAATAAAAATTTCTAGACATGTGAAGTGCCAAGATAATGTGTTTGAATTAAAGAAAGGAAACATAAAACACAAATATTTTCAGCAATTATTCCAATATTGATTTTGGAAGACAAGAACTGTAAAATAAATGTAGCTGACATTTTTAAGAAAGGAGAGGAGAGAGGTGCAAAAAGAAAAAGGGAATCTGTTAAGTAATTTAAAAAGTCATTCAAAATTAAAATATTTAATATCTGAAACAAAAATTCAATAGCTAGCTTCAAGGGCACATCGGAAAGGGCAGAAGTTTGGATTGGTAAACTAAACTTCTGAACAGGTCAACAGAAAAGATGCAAACCAATTTGTAGCCATTATAAAATTACCTGAAATTATTTAAAAATCCTCCATGTAGCATATTCATATAAAGGTAAAGCTAATAGTGCAGCAGGAGAAAGAACTGAAAATCAATGATTGATGGTTACAAAAACTTCCAGGTCAAGCCTCTCAAGGGCCCTTCCCAAATTGCACAGGATACACTTCACTGAATGAAGAATTATCCAGATATGTGCAAAATATCTAGTTACAGTGAAGTTTGGGCACAAGCTTACTTAGGGGTCTTTTATGTTCTACTGGTCCTGTTGATAAAACCAAATTACCTGTTTACATAACATGCAAACCAACAACCCATTCCTCCCTGAACAATGTAGACAAGGTAGTATAAAATGCTTCCATGGAAGTTTAAAACTTTAAAAGCACATTATAAATCACTAGCTAGCATATCTCATCCTTATCTTGACCATGAGGTTGTAAAGTTTCCCTCCGAGAAAATGATAGTTTCCCCATTCTACCTGTAAAGCTAACTCTATAACTACAAGAACATTTTAAATCAACAAGAAAAAAAGTACAGTGTGAATATCTATCTATATCTATCTATATTTTTCTATATAATTATATATCTCCAGGATAAGAGAAGAGAAAAATGGAGCAGTAGAAATACTGAAAGAGATATTGGCCAAAAGTTTTCCAGGAATAATGAAAAGCATCACACTAAGGGGCTACAGATTCAAGAAACTTAGAAAACTTCAATAGAATAAATAAATAAATATGTACATATACATAAATAAAAAATAAATTACTATAATAAACAAATAAAACAAGTCAGAAAATATAGTCAAACTGTGGAAAATGAAAAACTTCAAAGAAGGTGACATTGTAAAGAAGACAATGGAATGAAATACTGTAAGTACCCAAAAGGATTGCTTGTAGTCAAGTAAAAGTATTCTTCAAAAATGAAGGTGAAAAAAAAAGTTTTCAGGCAAGCAAACACTGTCGATTTATTTTCAGCGGAACTGCTCTAAAAGAAATACTAAATGGAGTAATTTAGGATGAAGATAAAGGTTACTGAAGGAAATATGTAAATGTTACTAGACTAAAACACACCAGATAAGGAAAAAATGTGAATATTTATTAATGATGGTTGACTGACAATGTAAAGATAGTATGTTTTATGGAGTTAAAGTATTAGAGAATTAAAAATCACAACAAGAATAGCAAAATAGAATGGAATAAGTGGAGTTAATTAATAGTTTTAATATCAAGCAATGTCTGGAAACTAGCAAGAGCAATAGTTTTCATTAGATTCAAATCAGGGAAGAAAACATGTTTAATCCCAAAGGTAATCAGCAAAAGAACACATAATGAAGAGAAAAATTAAGATAAATTGATTTAAAAAATTTTTTTCACTCCAAAACATTTAAAAAATGAAGGGAAAAAAGACATAAAACATTGAGTAAAATAAAAGGTAAAAGTCCAATATATTATATTTATTTAGGCAAGAGTGGTTTACTATTAAAAATGAATAAACCAGGCACTTGGGTTGCTCGGTTGCTTAAGCATCTGCTTTCTGCTCAGGTCATGATCCCAGGGTCCTAGGATGGAGCCCTGAGTCTGGTTCCCCATTTGGTTCGGGGCCTGGTTCTCTCTTTCCCTCTGACCCTCCCCCTGCTCAGAGTCTCTCTTACTCTGCTCTCTCTCTCTCAAATAAATAAATAAATAAATAAATAAAATCTTTAAAAGAATGAGTAAACCAAAGTGATTTAATGTAATTTATCACATTAAAATAAATGGGGCAGAACCAGAAAAAAAAAATTGAACATTTATATGGAACCACAAAAGTCCCAAAATAGCTAAATAAATAAAAAAAAAAAAGCTTGAGGCATCACAATTCCAGACTTCATGTTATATTACAAAGCTGTAGTCATCAAGAGAGTATGGTACTGCACAAAACAGATGCATAGATCAATGAATGGAATAAAAAACCCTGAAATAAACCCACAGTTATGTGGTCAATTAATCTTTGACAAAGTAGAAAAGAAAAGCCAATGGAGGGCGCTACAAACCATGAGAGACAATGGACTCTGAGAAACAAACTGAGGGTTTTGGAGGGGATGGGGGTGGGGAGTTGGGTGAGCCTGGTTGTGAGTATTATGGAGGGCATGTATTGCATGGAACACCGGGTGTGGTGCATAAACAATAAATTTTGGAACCCTGAAAAGAAATAAAATAAAATGGGGCAAAAAAAAAGAGCCAATGGAAAAAACACAGTCTCTTCAACTAATGGTATTGGGAATACTGGTTCACTACATGGAAAAGAATGAAACTGGAACTCTTTCTTACACCATACACAAAAATAAAGTCAAAATGGATGGAAGACCTAAATGTGAAAAAGAAAACCACCGAAATCCTAGAAGAGAACACAGGCAGCAAACTTTTTGTCCTTGACTGCAGCAACCTCTTAGTAGACATATCACCAGAGACAAGGGAAACAAAAGCAAAAATTAACTATTGGAACTTGATCAAGATGAAAAGTCTCTGCATGGTGAAGGGAACAATTGGCAAAACTAAAAGACAACCTACAGAATGGGAGAAGATATTTGCAAAAGTCATATCTGATAAAGTATTAACATCCAAAATCTACAAAGAACTTATCAAAATCAATACTCACAAAAAATAACTCCATTAAGAAATGGGAAGAAGACATGAATATACATTTTCCCAAAGAAGACATACAAATTGCCAAAAGACACATGAGAAGATGCTCATCATCAGGGAAATACAAGTCAAGACTACAATGAGATACCACCACACAACTGTCAGAATGGCTAAAATTAACAACACAGGAAAGAATAGATGCTAGTGAGGATGTGGAGAAAGGGGAAGGTTCTTGCATTGTTTGTGGGAATGCAAACTGGTGCAGCCAGCTGGAGAATAGTATGGAGGTTCCTCAAAAAGTTAAGAAAACTACTCTATGATCTAGCAATTACACTACCAGGTATTTACCCAAAGAAAACAAAAATACTGATTCAAAGGGACACATGCATCCTTATGTTTATAGGAGTAGTATCAACAATAGCCAAATTATGGAAAGAGCCCAAATGTCCATCGACTGATGAATGGCTAAAGAAATTATATACCTAATGGGATGATACTCAGCCATCAAAAAGGATGAAATCTTGCCATTTACAATGACATGGATGGAGCTAGAGTGTATTATGCTAAGAAAAATAGTTTAGTCAGAGAAAGAAAAATACCATACAATTTCATTCATATGTGGAAATTAAGAAATGGAACAGATGAACATGGGGTGGATGAAGAGAGAGGCAAACCATAAAACAGGCTATTAACTACAGAGAGCAAAATGAGGTTTGCTGGAGGGGTTATAGATGAGGGGATGGGTTAAATAGGTGATGGGGATTAAGGAGGACATCTATGATGAGCACCTGATATTGTAGGTAAGTGATGAATCACTATATTCTGCACCTGAAACTAATATTACACAGTATGTTATCTAACTGGAATTTAAATAAAGACTTGGAAAATAAATAAAATAAGAATTAAAACAATCAGTTTGTACGTGTATCAGTTCTCCTGAAACTAATTAATCTATAGATTTGTGAAATCTTAATCAAAGTTCTAGTATAAATTATTGTGGAAATTTTCAGGATAACTCTAAAATCATATGACAATACTAAGAATTTAGCATACCTGAGTCAATCTTGAGAAAGAAGAGCAAATCTGGAGGACTTATCATACATGAAGACTCATTGTAAGATAAGCAATATAGTGAGAAATTGATACAAAGATAGAAAAACCAACTAATGGAACAGAATGGAGAATTTAGAAAGAAACACATACAGTTAACCTGATTTATGACAAAGGGGACAGTGCAATGGAAAAAAACCTGACTTTTCAATGAGTGGTTCTGGATTAATTGGATCAGTATATGGAAAAACTATGTTTTGAAACCTAATAAAAAATTACTGCCCAATGTATTCCAGATGTAAGGATGAAAGGTAAAATTATGTAATTACCTGAGAGTACTAAATATGCCACACACACTATTGTACCTCCTCTTCTTACTTCATGGTCTGTACCAGTTTCTGTAGATGGTATGTACTTAGTATTTGTTACATGAGTGAATACAATAGTTTAACTCAGAGTATAAATTATCATATTCTGTCTTTGTAGAAAATACCTATGTCTTCAACTATCACATTAGTACTTTTTTCCTGTAGATATCTCAACCATATGTCATTTGATGAGATAAACCATCCTTTTTAGCTATTTCATTAATGACATAATGCATGCGAAAGATAGGAATTTTTATTTAAATTACATACTAATTTCACCAAAATGGTTTAGGAGAAATATATCAATGCTGTTACAAGTACCGTCATTTTTACTTATTGCTATACGTCTAAAAGGCAGTCAGGAAAGTTGTATTTTCTCTATCTAGAAAAGTCTGCATACTTTCATCCATCTGTAGCAACCAAGAACTCTGTCAAAATTATCCTTTCCTGAATAATATTTAAGGATATGATTTTTCCTTCCTTTCCTTAACTCCTTGGTTTTCTATATTGTTGGTCACTTATCAAACTCTGCCTTCTTTGTCAATTGAACTATAAAGCTGTGTGATTACAAATAAATTTTAAACCTCTTTGGTAGGGGTAGAAATCCTGCCTACCTCCACCAAATAATCTAGCATTATATTTTTAACATAACAAGTGTTCAATTAAAATAATTTGATTGGTTGCTTACAAAGATTGATTGATTTCTCTAGGAACTAATACATGGTAAAAATCTTAAAATATTAGGAATAATATCCCTTGACAATAGAGTAAAAAGTTATATTTAATTTCCAAATAATGAAAGTTAAAAAAAATTGAAGAACAAAAATAAAGTCTATTGGAAAATAAAATAAAACTACTTATGAATCTTCAGATACTATAAAATGCTATAATATTTTGAAAAATCTAATCTATTCCATCTAGTTTCTGACATTTTCTGAACAGACAAGATACACCAGATCTGATAGGTTTCATCAACCACATAGTTGCTAAGCAACTGATCACTAAGTTGGGAGTAAAGTGCTTTGTTCATAGACACTATAGAATATGACTATCCTTAAATTATTCCAGTAATACAATTGCACAGAAATCAAAAATAAAGAAAGATAAAATACAGATAATCTTCTAATGCTAAGCTAAAATTACTGACCTTTGAAAAGCTCATTTCTTCAGCACAAACACAAGTACCTAACTACCCCTATCACAGGAGACATTTTTCACTTCAGAAGTACTTCACAAGTATTAAGAGCATTAAAAAAATAATCTGAGTGATAAGTTGTTTAAAAGAAAATAAAAAATCTTCAATAGTTCTCTGTCTCTGTACTTTCAATTTATGTACTGAAGTAGTATGGTTAAAATTAAAAGTCTTCATGCTATTATCACTGTCATTTCCGATTGAAGTGATTTAAAATTTCATTTAAGATAAAACAAGTTCGTAAAAGTAGTGAGAACTAAAAAGTATATTAGTCACATCAAATGGAATGTTAAAACCTACTGGGTACTTTTTACAAACCAGTTGCAATTAATTCTTTCTTATAAACATACAGTCTTATGGAGAAATAAGAGCACATGCACACTAAAGAGAATAATAAAATAACAGGGAGGTAAAATAATTTCTAAATTGTCAAATAGAGACCATAAGTAAAAATAGGTTCTGTACTGTAAAACACTTATATTGGTTTTTCATAGTAATTGACGGGCAAGTAGGGAAAATCACAAGCATACAGTCTCTGGGTTTAGGGTAAAAAAAAATGGATCGTTCAAACCCATGTAGAGAAGTAAAATTTTAAAATATTTTTTGAAATTTATTCATTTCTTTTTATTAATCTCTACACCCAACCTGGGGCTTGAATTCATGACCTCAAGATTAAGAGTGGCAAGCTCTTCTAGCTGAGCCAGGCAGGCATCCTGAGAAGTAAACTCTTGAAGTCTTGAAACATATTCTCCTTTCTCCACTGTTATAAATTTTAAGGAGACACAGATGGTGACTCTCCACAAATTTACAACAGCCTGAAATAATCTAGCCAAGTGTTGGTAAATGGTTATAAATGTCGTGATTTGTTTCTGCTTTCAGATTTTCCCCAGAGCATTCTACATACAAATGTTTGCTATAACATAGAGCAAACTTCAAAGGAAAGTGAACATGAATTGTATCCTTCCATTTTCTTCCCCTTGATAAAGAGTGCGATTTTTAAAGTTTACTTTCGTTATGATTTACTGATGGCTTTAAATGTTAAGTTAGACTATCTTACTACTTACAGAGTCACCTATTACTACACAGAACATAAGGAAAGGTGAGAATAAGTAAAAGTATAATATTTTTGGTATCAAATATACCAATTTTTTTTCAGAGAAAGTTTTCTAAAAGTTAATTTTTTAATTTAATTTCTAATGTTATTTTTTAATTTAACAAAAAAGCCAAATTAAATGTGAAATGTCTTTTGTAAGCTTACTATTTGAACACTTTAATTATCTAAAAATTACAAATTAGGTCCCCTATGTGGATTTAATTCACATATTCACTATCATATAAACTTAAGTGTCTCTGAGTATAATTTTAATGTTTAATATAGTTTTTTGGACACGTTTCCCTTAGAAAAATGTCCCCTTCATGTTTCCTTATAGATTCCAGGCACAGAAGATTAGATCGTTTTTCCAATAACACATTCATTATTTCTTATTCATTATTTCATTATTTCTTATTTATTACAAAGTGGTGTCATGAAAATTTTTCTATTCATTTTTTTTTTCTTTAAAGATTTTATTTACTTGACAGAGACAGACACAGCGAGAGAGAGAACACAAACAGGGGGAGCCAGAGAGGGACAAGCAGTCTTCCCGCTGAGCAGGGAACCCCATGTAGGCTTTGATCCCAGAACTCTGGAATCATGACCTGAGCCAAAAGCAGATGCTTAATGACTGAACCACTCAGGTGCCCCATACTCATTGATTCATTGATTTTTTTTTTAATATTTGGAATTTATTTAAGCAATTCCTCATTTTTCTTCCTATGAAATGTTTTTCACTTTGGATTTTGTATGAATATCTTAATTCTTTTAAAATTGTATAGGTGAAAATCAGTCAAAATAATTAATATGCTATTAAACAAGAAATGATTTAATAAGAATACATTTTTCCTCCCTTTTTATCCCTAAAGTTAGTGTACCAAAGTGAGCCAATTCTGCAATTGTTATACAAGTTTGAACTCTTTTTATTCATAAATCTATGAATAAACTTTTAACGGACGTATTTATCCATATATGGATATGGATATAGGGGGTAAAGCATATTAGCTGGTAAGGCGTATTTCAACCACTCAAAAGGATTACCTTCAAATATATTTAATTCCAGGTTGGGATTCAAATACTTTGGATTATGTTTTAATAAATCTACATTTAGTTTACAAAGTGATGATTTTATAAAAGGAAGGAAAAGCATGTTATTCTTAGTTTTTTTATTATTTCTGGGGGAAAATGTAGGTTTTATGGAGTGAGAAGTTAGCACATTAAACAGAAGATTTCATTTGTGGTTTTGAAGAAATTCTTGTACTTGAAAAATGTATGATGAGTCTTTCTTCTGTTGTCATTGAAAATTTAAATGTAAAATTTTAGTTCCTTTTTGTTTTCTTATCTAAAGTAAGACAATATTATTCAGAAGAGATAGTATTCCCTAAATTCAGAACAAATTGACAAGTTGAAGAAAAAGAGAAAAAAACATTGTAAAACCTGAATTGTGCCAGACAGATTGTAATCTATATATTATTTATTTTGATTGGGACAAAGTGAGTAACAACTATTTGCAAAGAGGTACATATTACAATACCCTTAGGTATTGTTCATCTGACTTCATTTATATCACCTTAACACAGAAGTTCTCATTTCTATTTTTTAGATGATAGTATGGCTTGAGTCAAATGATTTGTTCAAGATTCCTCAGTAAGCCATGAAAATTAACAACTATTTTTCAAACATAGTATTACTTTTCCAACTGAAGATCTTTGAGATCTTCCAGGAAAGCCAAACGCAATTGTTATTTGAGAAAGGCAAAAATTGCTTTCACCCTCTCAACCATGTAACATTTTACTTTCTGGTGACCAAGAGGAACACCTGAAAGTTATTTGTCTTTTTATCTAATTATTCTACTGGTGAGCAGTTTTAACCCCATAAAAATGTTCACAGATCTAAAACTTCCACAGATATAAATTTAATTTCAGTTGTCATTCACAGTTTTTGAGCATAGTTTTTGACACAAGTATTTCCATTTATTTTACAAAGTCTTAAGACTTTTAAACTAAAGAGTGAAACAATACTAAATTTTATTCCAGAAATATGGAGAGTATTATCTTTGTCCTTTGACCTATAAGAGCTTGGAATGCAGTAAGTTTTTCTAGTGTAATTTTGAGGTAATAAGATATTTTAGGGAAAAAATTCTTCAAGACACTTCGTCCGGTGGGTAATTTAATATTATACCCAGGAAGTGGTATGGTGTTTTATAGTTGGATATCTGCTTTCATCTTACACTTTAGGCAACACTTATCTTTGCCTATGAATATTTCAGATGCCCTTTCTATTTCTACTAACCCATCAGAACCTTGATCCTTGACACAAAAGCATCTGTCAAGAGGCAAAAATAGCAAATCCTCAATAAAGATTATGATGAAAGAAACTCCTTTAGCAAGGAGAACAGATGACTCCAGTTCTGGAGAACAAATTGAATGAAACAGGCTTTCATATGGGATTATTATAGAATGGATGGTTGTGTTCCCTTAAAATTCCTACACTGAAGAGTTCATCTCTAAAGTGGTTGCATTTGGAAATGGGCCTCTCAGGAAATAATTAAGATTAAATGAAATCATAAGAATGGGACCCTGATCTAACAGATTTAGTGTATTTATAAGAAGAGACACCAGAGTAGTCCTTCTCTTTCGTACACTGAGGAAAGGCCATGTTAAGGACACAGAGGGAGAAATCAGCCACTTACACACAAGCTAGGAAGAGAGCTCTCACCAAACATTGAATGAGCAAGAACTTTGATATTGGGCTTCCAGTCTCCAGAACTGTGAGAAAGTGAATTTTTGTTGTTTAAATCACCTAGTCTGTGGTATTTTGTTATGCCAGCCTGAACTGACTAATATTGGGACTGTAATAATTTTAAAAGATTGTAAATAAAAACTACTTTGAGGGTGCCTGAGTGGCTCAGATGGCTAAACATCTGCCTTCAGCTCAGGTTGTAATCCCAGAGTCTTGGGATCAAGTCCCATATCAGGCTCTCTTCTTCTTGGGGAGCCTGCTTCTCCCTCTGCCTCTGCCTCTTTCTCTCTCTGTATCTCATGAATAAATAAATAAAATCTTAAAAAAAAAAAGAACTACTGGGGCACCTGGGTGGCTCAGTGGGTTAAAGCCTCTGCCTTCGCCTCAGGTCCTGAACCCAGGGTTCTGGGATCCAGTCCCGCATCTGGCTCAGCAGGGGCCCTGCTTCCTCCTCTCTCTCTGCCTGCCTCTCTGCCTACTTGTGATCTCTGTCTATCAAATAAATAAATAAACTCTATTAAAAAAGTTAAAAAAAAGAACTACTTTGAAAGAGTGCATAATACAAAAACTTTGAACTCTGTTATTAATGATGAGGTCATGCAATTAAGAAAAAGGTCTATGAATATATTCTGGTACACACCAAAGTGCTTGCAAGATAGATACATTTAGAGGCAATTTTTTTTTAAGGATTTTATTCATTTACTTGATAGAGATCACAAGTAGGCAGAGAGGCAGGCAGAGAGAGAGGAGGAAGCAGGCTCCCCACTGAGGAGAGAGCCCGATGCGGGGCTCGATCCCAGGACCCTGGGACCATGACCTGAGCTGAAGGCAGAGGCTTTAACCCACTGAGCCACCCAGGCGCCCCTAGAGGCAATTTTCTTAATCATACAAGTTAAGCATTATCATTAATTTTTAAAGAAGTATCATAACACCCCATGTGATGAATACTGATCTCATATAAAAATGTCATTCTTCCCCCCTAGTCCCCCATGTTGCCTCTCCACTCTTAATCTCACAAAACAAACTGAGGGTTGCTGGGGGGAGGGGGGAGGGAGGTGGGTGGGGTAATGGACATTGGGGAGGGTATGTGCTATGGTTAGTGCTGTGAAGTGTGTAAACCTGGCGATTCACAGACATGTACCCCTGGGGATAAAAATATGTTTATAAAAATTTTTAAAAAAATGTCATTCTTACCTAAAAATCTCTTACCAAAAAATTAATTAAAGAGCATGTGGGTGGTTCAACATTAGGTGTCTATCTTTGGCTCAGGTCAAGATGCCAGGGTCCTGGGATTGAGTCCCACCTTGGGCTCCCTGCTCAGTGGAGAGTCTGTTTCTCCCTCTGCCTCTCTCCCCACTTGTGTTCTTACTTGCTCTTTCTCAAATAAATAGTCTTTAAAAATTTTTAAAAAATAAATTAATAAATTAAATGATCCATAAGTCATTCCTAAATAAAGTGAACTGAACTGGATGGAAATCAAGTGTTACAATAAAAATTCTGTACTTCAAACTTGACAGAATCATGTGCACAGCTCCCTTTTGCGTGTGCACACACACACACACACACACGAACTTACCAAATCAATCTAAATTATACTTATTTTAACTTTGGATTCTAAAAATGTCTCTGGTATGACTAACCCCAAATCACATGAGTATTTATGTACTCTGTGAACCCATGAGACTAAAAAAGAAAATTTTTGCCAAAATTGTTAGTCCGTAACTAAGTATAGGAAACAAAACAGTTGGTCAGACTTTTTTTAAAACGTGACTTTATTTACTTTTTAAATCTTTATTTATCAACTTTTATTTTTTAAACATGACTTTAATAAGTCATTCTATGTGACCTTCTTTGACAGCTGTCAACTGTTAATGGTCCATACGTGACCAAATTAAATTATAGACTATAAATTGCTTAAAGAAATGAAAAGACATCTATTTGTAGAAAGTTATTAGTGATACAGTCTGTGTCCTTCTTACAAGTTTGCACCACTTTTAAGACACAGTCTGGATTCACATAATGAAAATACTATAAATGGAAAATTCTCAATAACCCCATACTAATCATGGGCACATTAATCATGCATAGGTGCTTTATTATCAATTGAATGTGTTCAGTCCTTATCCTAATTTTATTCTTCTTTGCAGATAAACAGATGAGAGAACATCAAGGAAAAATAAAGGGGCTACATTCAAGAGACTTGTTTTATATTCTGAATTCAACTTGATGAATATATATGGATATAGTTTGAGACTTTTCTGTAAAGGGCTAATAGTAAGTATGTTAGGTCTTTTGCATCATATGGCCTCCATTTCAACTATTCAACTGTGTTTTTGGTAAAAGAGGCCATAGATAATGCATAAAGGAATGAGCATTATCATATTGCAATGAAACTATGTACAAAACATGTAGAAATCTATATTTGAACCATAACCTTGATTTCATGACTCCTTTTCTGAAGGAACAGAGGAATTTCATTTAGCAAGATCTATTTACTTCAGGGTCAAGGGACTAGAGAAGTAGGATGATATAAATTTGGTAAAAGACAATTGGTCATTATTGATGAGGAAGAGTAAAACTTAGTTCAGTATGATATCAGTCATTCAAAAAGATCAAAAGACAAGAGGAGGAACGTAGGGAATCTTTACACCACTTCTATAAACTGGTTTTCTTCTTGGAAAATTTACAATATGGAATTCCTAAGAAATTTAACACTCAGTGTAAAACACCAGGTACAAAAGACATTTATAAATGAAACAAGAAACATGGGGAGCACCCACCAAAGCTACAAATTTGGACCTCTTCATTGGCTTTGTTTCTTTAGATGGTCTACCATACTCTAGCTTGATCCTCTCGCAGTTTTGTTCTTTTCTTCATATGCCTGCTGCCTCCTCTGTATACCTATACACAAGCTTGATTTGGCTTTGCAAAAACACATCCTCTTCAGGACCTAAAACCTGGGTTATAATTTGTATCTATAGAAAGAAGTAGTCATCCCCAAACTGACCCCAAAGAACCAGAAACATAAAAAGCAAAATAACACAGAATCTTTTCTTTTTTCTTTTCTTTTCTTCTTTTCTTTTTAAGATTTTATTTATTTATTTGTCAGAGGGAGAGAGAAAACAAGGAAGGGGAGCTGCAGAGAGAGAGGGAGAAGCAGGGGGGCTCAACATGGGGCTCAATCCCAGAACCTTGGGATCATGACCTGAGCTGAAAACTGACTGAGCAGTACAGGTGCCCCAGAAGTTTCTTTCTTTATTTTCTTTTCTTTCTTTTTTTTTTTTTAAGAAAGAGTGCACTTTTGTGAGTGCTGGTGCTGGGGGAGTGGCAGAGAAAGGGGGAGAGAGAGTCCCCCTTAAAAAAAAGATTTTATTTATTTGAGAGAAAGAATGAGCAGTGGGGAGGGGCAGAAGGAGAGAGAGAGACAGAGAGAGAGACAGACTTCCCGCTGAACAGTAAGCTCTGAGTAGGATGCCCAACATAGGAGGCCTTGATTCCCAGGACCCTGAGATCAGGACCTGAGCTTGAGCCAAAGGCAGAAGCTTAATTGACTGAGCCACCCAGTGCCTCAGGGAGAGAGAATCTTAAACAGGCTCTGCACTCAACACAGAGCTGACTTTGGGCTCAATCTCACAACCCTGAGGTCATAACCTGAGCCCAAATTAAGGGTCAGTTCCTCAACCAACTGAGCTACCCAGGAGTCCCAGAACACAGAAGTTTCTTAAAAGTACCATACCAATGGATTCACTGAAAGAAATATTAAAGCTAAGCTGAGAAATAACAAATGTCTGTATATATTTGAAGGTTATTTTTTAAAAAAAAACAATATATGATCTGTGCTAGTTTAATATTTTAAGTTAAATAATTTACAATAAATATTTTAGTTGTCTACATAAAGTATCAAAAAGTGCTGAGAAAAAAAAAATATTCTGCAACTAACTGGATCCCATCCAAACATTAGCTTTTTTCCTCCCAAAAGAATTGTGTCTCTTTCTATATGCTTCCGTAGCCAGAATACTGTCTTCTGAGTTTCTACACCTTACACATGCTTGAAAATGAACAATAAGGAGTACAAAAAGAAAATAAGTATGATTTTTTTTTATCTGCCCAGCAAGAGTCATTCTTTTGTTTATTCCTTAATGTACACATTCACTATCTGTTAGAGAATGGTACTAAGCATCAGTCATATGCTTGGTCTGGGAACATCACATATTGTGGACAAGACAGAATAAATAAGCCAGTGTAGTATAATAAAGATGGCATGAGCTTTAACAATCCAGATAACTCAATTATTCCATCCCTCAAATGGACACAAGTCATTATAAATCTCCTCAAGTGAATATTTCTTCAGTGAGTATTGATTCCTTTGATACCAGGCAGAGTGCTTGATGTTGAATATCTAGCAGTAAACTTGAGTTTATAGTTTGGTAGAAGAAAGCTGTAACAGAGAAACAGGACACTGTAAGCAAGTATGATAATTACAGGGTTCTGTGGGAAACATAAAGTAGACATGTAACTCAATTTCAGGAAAGTTCCAGGAAAACTGCAAGAGAAAGAAGAAATATCTAAGATTTGAAGCACAAGTATATTTGTCCAGGTGAGCAGGGAGAAGGCGTGGAGAGAAAGAGGATGTACTAATCAAGGAACTGAATAAACTTTAATATGTATTCTAATAAGAATAAAAGTAGGTCTATTCTCCCTGGTTCCTAACTCATTCTGTGCTGATGTGCTTAAGGGAGCCAGTATGAAATCATCAGATCTCAAGGCTGTAATGCTTAGAACAGACTGGATTGGATTTTCTTGGGACCTGAGAGTTACTTGGGTTGTTGAAAGTCTATTGTTACTTGATTCTGTTCTAAGACAGGTAAGACAAACCTTTCAAGAGCCTTCTTATAGACAGGGGTTAGGCTTTGGCAAGAATAATCTTAAGTGAAAAAAATTCATTCACTTGTTAGAGAGGTGCTCGTAATTGCATTGTACGTTTTTATTTTCAGGAAGAAACAGCAGAGCAGTGTTATCCTATCCTCTCCATCCACCCCCATCCTGAAGGGAAACAGCATGAAAAATAATATCCTTTAAAGTTGAAGTCTCTGTGCATACAGTGCATGTCCTCAAGGTAAAGTTGTCAATAGAATATATTCTTCATGGTTTACTCTGAGACATTCTTTGGCATTTACAAATCAGTGTTGTTTCACTGTGCAAAGAACAATTCCCATGACACATTCTAAAACTTTCTGGAGTTAATACATTGCAAATAACCTCACAGAAATCAACACTAACTGTGGTCCAAAATCTTTCCAGAGTATATTGAACATTATCTAAACTAAACTTTAATTCTCTTTACTCCAAATTTTATTCTTCATTATTATTTAACAGTGTGTAGTTAATACTTATTTATTATGAAACACCAGAGTGTTTCTGAAATTTTTCCTTGTAAGGGAGTTGGCCTCTTAAAGCTTTTGAATCAAAATACTTTGTCCTTTGAAATTATTTGGAAATATCGTTCTCATTTTTAAAAAAAGATTTTATTTATTTATTTAAAGACTGTGTGTGTGAGCAGGGGGAGGGTCAGAGGGACAGGGAGAGAGAATCTCAAGTAGACTCTACCCTGAGCTCAGAAATCTATGTTGGGTTCAGCCTCAGGACTCTAAGATCATGACCTGAGCTGGAATCAAGAGTAGGATGCTTAAGAGCCTGAGCCACCCAGGTGACCCAGAAATATATTTCTCATTTTGAATTATGGTATTAATGTTAGTTGACTTCAACTCTTTATGGTATTTATAAACACTGCTGCAATTTAAATTCTAAAAGTTTTTTCCCCCCCAAAGGGTCATTGGATATCTTTTGGGATATAAAAGCCATAAATGGATTTTTATGTTACAAATAGTATATCAAATATATCAACTATTCCTCTAAACAACTGATTTGTTAAATAGACAAATCCATTTATATTTTAACAGTTTACTATCTAATGTTAATTTCTTATATCTTCAACATTTGTAGAATTAATGAAAATTTTATAGACTACTTGAAAATTATCACCAGAGTTATCATATGCTATATATAATGTTATTTTTAGTATGTGACATGAAACAGATTCAGGAAAAAATGAATTTATGTATAATATATGATTTCTTTTAGAACCAATTCAGGGAACTATTTATTCAACGTAAGTTTTGTTGCTGATTTTTCAACATATATTATAAATATATATGAATTCTTAACATTTTCATAAAATATGCTTGTTTTGTGGAAATAGTGTCTAAAGTGAAGCTCTATGTAAAGAATATAATGACCTAGTTGAAAAATTAGAAGTACAGCAGAAGAGCCTATAAATTAATACTTATCTTTCAGCCAGAAGAAACCTAACTATTTTTAAGGATGCTTTGAGAATTGTATGTCTTCTAATATAATAGTTGAATTCTTACTTTAAGAGAAGGAAATATTTTTCTTGAATTGTTTATTACTTAACATATATAAAGAATAATTTTCATTAAGTGGGCTGTATGTTTATGCTTAAACTGGAATGTTTAATTTGTTGCATTTCAATCTAGCTTTTCAAATAACACTTAATTTTCTTTAAAATAGTCTACAGTCATTAAGTTACCTTATAAGAATAGAACTTAAGGAAGCCAACCAAGTTTTAAGTTAAGGTGTAACTCCATCAAATAAATTCACTTTTTCCTTTCCTTCTCTAAACACAGCAGTACAATGGGGCATTTTAATTCCAAGCATACTTTATATACTTTAGGTAACCTATATGTGAAGAGGCTTATTTGGCATATAAATGGAAAGGACAAAATAGTTATAATTAAGAATTTCCAAAGAGAGATAAAAGGTATCCAAATTGGCAATGAAGAAGTCAAACTCTCTCTCTTCGCAGATGACATGATACTTTATATGGAAAACCCAAAAGACTCCACCCCTAAACTACTAGAACTCATACAGCAATTCAGTAACGTGGCAGGATACAAAGTCAATGTACAGAAATCAGTGGATTTCTTATACACTAACAATGAAAATACAGAAAGGGAAATTAGAGAATCGATTCCATTTACTATAGAACCAAGAACCATAAGATACCTGGGAATAAACCTAACCAAAGAGGTAAAGGATCTGTACTCGAGGAACTACAGAACACTCATGAATGAAATTGAAGAAGACACAAAAAGATGGAAGACCATTCCATGTTCTTGTATCAGAAGAATAAACATTGTTAAAATGTCTATACTACCTAGAGCAATCTATACTTTTAATGCCATTCTGATCAAAATTCCACTGGTATTTTTCAAAGAGCTGGAGCAAATAATCCTAAAATTTGTATGGAATCAGAAGAGATCCCGAGTTGCTAAGGAAATGTTGAAAATCAAAAATAAAACCAGTGGCATCATGTTACCTGATTTCAAGCTTTACTACAAAGCTGTGATCACCAAGACAGCATGGTACTCGCATAAAAACAGACACATAGACCAGTGGAACAGAGTAGAGAGCCCAGATAGGGATCCTTAACTCTATGGTCAAATAATCTTCGACAAGGCAGGAAAAAATATACAGTGGACAAAAGACAGTCTCTTGAATAAATGGTGCTGGGAAAATTGGACAGCTCTATGTAGAAGAATGAAACTCGACCATTCTCTTACACCGTACACAAAGATAAACTCGAAATGGATAGAGGACCTCAACGTGAGACAGGAATCCATCAGAATCCTAGAGGAGAACATAGGCAGTAACCTCTTTGATATCAGCCACAGCAACGTCTTTCAAGATAAGTCTCCAAAGGCAAAGGAAACAAAAGCGAAAATGCACTTCTGGGACTTCATCAAGATCAAAAGCTTCTGCACAGCAAAGGAAACAGTCAACAAAACAAAGAGGCAACCCATGGAATGGGAGAAGATACTTGCAAATGACAGTACAGACAAAAGGCTGATATCCAGGATCTATAAGGAGCTTCTCAAACTCAATACACATAAAACAGATGATCATGTCAGAAAATGGGCAGAAGACATGAACAGATACTTCTCCAATGAAGACATACAAATGGCTATCAGACACATGAAAAAATGTTCATCATCACTAGCCATCAGGGAGATTCAAATTAAAACCACATTGAGATACCACCTCACACCAGTTAGAATGGCCAAAATCAGCAAGACAGGAAACAACATGTGTTGGAGAGGATGTGGAGAAAGGGGAACCCTCTTACACTGTTTGTGGGAATGCCAGTTGGTGCAGCCACTCTGGAGAAGAGTGTGGAGATTCCTCAAGAAGTTAAAAATAGAGCTTCCCTATGACCCTGAAATTGCACTACTGGGTATTTACCCCAAAGATACAGATGTGGTGAAAAGAAGGGCCATCTATACCCCAATGTTTATAGCAGCAATGGCCACGGTCGCCAAACTGTGGAAAGAACCAAGATGCCCTTCAACGGATGAATGGATAAGGAAGATGTGGTCCATATACACTATGGAGTATTATGCCTCCATCAGAAAGGATGAATACCCAACTTTTGTAGCAACATAGATGGGACTGGAAGAGATTATGCTGAGTGAAATGAGTCAAGCAGAGAGAGTCAATTATCATATGGTTTCACTTATTTGTGGAGCATAACAAATAACACGGAGGACATGGGGAGATGGAGAGGAGAAGGGAGTTGAGGGAAATTGGAGGGGGAGATGAACCATGAGAGACTATGGACTCTGAAAAACAACCTGAGGGTTT
>PISX010019086.1:0-38983 GCA_004024625.1 Mellivora capensis
AAAGAAGGAAATTTTTCAAGGCAGTAATGGAGTATGGAACATGGAATGTTCTCTAACCTTCCATCTTGGCATTGCCTATCTCTCATAATTCTTTCTTTCATCTGCCTCAGGAGCCACAGACTGAATCACCTAAACAATCAGTGTGTCCTGTAAATTAAGAAACAATACATACTAAGAGCTCTTGAGATGTGAAATCTTGTCTTGCTTAGACACCCATAGGTACTGAGCTAGATGGGAATGCAGCTTGTGTGGTGATGTTGGGTATTGGCCAACATATCCGGTCCTGGAGTAGCTAGGATCTCCCAGTTGCCTCTGTCCCATCAAAACACATCTCTGGGTTTCCACTGCCACTTAGGGAAAGAGAAGAGGCATAGTATAATCAATTAGGAATGGGATAATATTACTTGTGCTTTATACTTTACAGGGCACTTTTCTAGCTATTACCTCATTTTAGTTTGATGAGAGTTTGGAAGAAAGCACTAATTTACTGAGTGACACAATGCAAACCCTTTACATACCTTGCCCCATTTAGTATTCACAATATCCCAGATAAAGAGGGATCATTTCTCCCATTTTATAGTTGAGGTTAATAAGGTAGGTTTACCTATTTTTAGTTCATATTTGAGGAGAGTGAGGCTAAGTAATATAAAGAATATGCCAAAAGTTAAACAACTTTAAATAGGGAGGTTTGGGGTTGGGGTTGGAATCTGGAGCTGATGAACATACAAAGCTCACGTTCATTGTTCTGTAGCACACTGGCACTACACCAGCCTGTCAGGCCAGAGTGCTCATCTATTTTTAGGTTAAACACCCATTCTCAATCCTGAGCTCTTAGAAACTAGCCTCTGGCATGAGCAAGGGGTAAGGATATGTGAGGGAGGGGAAAAAATATCAGCTCCAGTTCTAACTAATACACTCTGGTTTTCTCTGTAGTCAGCAGTTGGCTTTGATTACAAAGGCGAAGTGGAGAAGCATGCATCTCAGAAAGGCAAGGACCCTGCTCTTCAGCCTTAGAAACCTGACTGGCCTGTTCTGCTCAGACTTCACCTCCCAACAGCTGTCATCAACTCCCTCTAGTTCCACGATGTAGTTCCACAGTTTGTTTTATTTATTTATGTATTTAAAAAGATTTTATTTATTTGAGAGTGAGAGAGAGAGGGAGAGAGAGAGAGAGAGAAAGCATAAGTGGGGTGAGGAGACGAGTAGGGGTGGGAGGAGCATAAGGGGGAGCACAAGTGGGGGTGGAGGTGGAGCATGAGCTGGGGGGAATAAGGGTAGGGGTTGGTGAGGGGCAAAGGGAGAAGGAGAAGGAGGCTCCTCTCTGAGCCAGGAGCCCGATGAGGGGCTTGATCCCAGGACCCTGGGATCATGACCTGAGCCAAAGGCAGATGCTTAACAACTGAGCCATCCAGGCACCCCTCCATGTGTTTTTAAACCCCACAAAAATGAATCATTATTATTATTTAGTGGATACTTATTTAAATTGACCAATGTATTTGTCAAATTCCTGGAGCATCACTGTTTATTGTATCTCATTATTTGCTCCTTTCTTCTATTTCCTTCTTTAAAGTATATCCTTTGATAATACTTTTGGCAAGAGCCTACGAAAGAACTCCCAGACTTTGTCTGAAAAATACATTTTGTTCCATTCTTCATTGTTATTTTCCCTTCACCACTTTGAACACTTTGAAGGTATTATTTCATCCTCTTTGGCTACTTTTTTCATCTTCCTTTTAAACTACTCTTGGGTAGTCTAACCATCATTCCTTTGTAGGAATGTGTCTTATCTCTCTGTTGTTGGTTTTTTTTTTTTTTCATGAAAGGCTTTCTTTTTGTCTCTGATATTCTCAAATATCATCAGGATATATCTAGGGGTTGGATCTATTTCTCTTATCCTACATGAGACTTATCAATCCTCTTCAACCTGAGAAATACTTCCATTATGGAAAGTCTCAGGCATGTTTTCTTTGGATAGTGCCTCTCCTCTTCTCTCTTCTATTCCTTCTTCTAGAACACATTCTGGTGTATATTGGAAATTCTCGTTCTCATTTGGATGTCTATTTTTTATTTTGATTTTTTAAATGATTGATTGATTGATTTTAGCAAGAGAGTGCAGGGGTAAGGGGAAGAGGGAGAGGGAGAGAGAGTAGTAAGCAGGCTCCATGCCCAGTGCAGAGCCAGTTGCAGGGCTTGATCTCATGATCATGACCTGAGCTGAAATCAGTTGTCAGATGTTTAACCAGCTGAGTCATCCAGGTGCCCCAACCATATGGACTATCTTGGTGAATGTTCTATGTGCACAAAAAAAGTGTATTCTGCAATTTGGGGATATAATGTTCTGTAAATGTCATTTAAGTCTTGTTAGTTGCTAATGTTGTTTGGGCCTTATATAATTTTAGATTCTTTTTGTCTAAACATTCTATCAATTAATGTAAGAGGAGTATCAAAATTTTTTATCTAGGATCTCAGATTTTTCTATTTCTCTTCCTGTTTCTGTCAGTTTTTGTTTCATGAGTTGTGATTCTGTTAATAGGTTATACCAACATACATATCCCTCATTAATGGTGATTTGTTCTCTTATTGTGTTATATCTCTCTTGTCTCTTACAATGCATTTTATATTGAGGTCTACTCTGTCTCATATTCCTGCCATCTTTCTGATATGTATTCTTTCTGTGGTATGTATTTTTCTAGATCAGAATTAATTTCTCAGCTTAGAATTCCTGTGAAATATAAGTGGTATAAAACTGGATATTTGCATTCTACCTACCTACCAGGGTAGGCCTGGAGTTTCTGAGTCCCATAGATAAAATTTCCCCCTACCAAATGCTGAACAAACTACAACCTCCCCTCGCCATTTCCCCCTACAAATGAGTAGAATTTTTCTAGAACTCTTTTATAAGAATGGGTAGACTGCCATTTCTTATTCCCCAGCCCCCTTGTGTAAGAACACATGACCCTAGTTCCTAATCCTCAGACAATAAATTTGGGACTTAAAACACCCCTGGGGTTTCTGAGTCAGCTCATAATTACCCTCATCTCTACTGATTTGATTCATCTATTTGTTTCTGGAGCCAGGATTTTTTTTCCCTTGTCTCTTGAGCTTCACTATTAAAAAAAAGAAAGATTGTTATATTTTAGCAGACATTTCTAAGTGTTTATATGGGAGTAGGGACAGACATAAATTTAGTATGTATCTTCCTTTTTCCCCCTAAAAATCTGTCCTTAACATTCTCTATACCTTCGCCTTCCCTGAAGAAGGGAGAAAATTGAAATGGTCTCCTCTTCTTGGGATGGAAGTAAAGGAGAGGAAAGGAGTGAACAATGTTGAATTAAAGTTTACAAAAGATGGCTTAGGACACTTTCTCTTTAATCCACCTAGATTCTAACCTGCTGCCTTCCCAGGCCCCTATCCCTCTGCACCCATTCCTCCTGACTTCTCTCTTCCACAACACCTTCCTGTGGGATGAGAGTGGGCTCTCATGACTACTCTTTCCACCATAGATTACTCTCATGGCTTTGGAGGCAGCTATGGGATAGAGAAGGATAAACAGGACAAGGCCGCTCTGGGATATGACTACAAAGGAGAAACAGAGAAACATGAGTCTCAGAGAGGTGAGTTGAAGTTGGAGAGGAAAGAGGTCACACAGAAGCATAGAGCTCTCCTTCCTTTCTGAAAGCTGACACAGAGGACCCAGAATACAGAGGTACAGATGTACAGTGGAGGTGGTGGTATAAATGGTAAGTGTATATATGTGAGGGGACGGGGAGAAACCAGGAAGGTAGAGAGGAAAACAGCAAGATTAGGAGTGGGACAGAGGAGACCAAAGAGAAGGAGTCACTGAGTAAAGGGTAAAGACAGACAGGTTGGGTGATGACATGTGGGTGATATGGCTATGTCTCTCATGGGCCACTCTGCCTCACAAGGACAGAGAGGTCTCTCTCTTCCCTGGGACACATAGGGGATGGCTGAAGGGCTCTCATTTTTTCCCCCATTTCTTCCTTTATATTCCTTCCTTTTCTGTCACTTCTCTCTTTTTCTCTTTTGCTCTTCACATCTCCCTCCCGTCCATTCTCTCTCAATCCCTTTCTGCCTCTTCCCATCCATGCCTCTGTCTATCCTCTGATTCTCATACCTCCTCATCCATCTGTTTTCCACATTCCTGTCTTCTGTTCTTTCTTCCCATTATTCCTTTACCTACACATTCCTAGCATTTTAACTCTTCTTATGACTCTCAAAACTTTTGTCCTGTAGATTATGCCAAGGGCTTTGGTGGTCAGTATGGAATCCAGAAGGACCGAGTGGATAAGGTAAAGCACCAGCACACCAATGTCTTGAGAATAGGTCCCTAAACTGCTAAGTGTCCTGAGCTGTCTTCCTATACTCCCCACTGGCTGCCTTCAGCATCTAATGAACAAGTCTTCTGCAGCCTGAGCTTTAACTAAGGAGAATGGAGGGAGTCAGAGAGAGACAAACACATAAACTTCAGGGCAAGGTGATGTTTGAAATTTCATTGATTGCTAGGCATTGCTTAATTCAATCTGTAATCTCTCTTCACTCCATTCACATCAGTTCTTCTTCATGCATTGGCTGGGGCCCTGCTGCATTCTAGGCAACTGGACTTAGAGGTGTGAGACTCAAAGTACACTGACCTTTCAAAAAGGGAGCTGAGCCCACCAGTTTAGAACTTCTTTAGCCCGCTCTCTGCCACAAAATAAAAATATCAGAATACCTATTTAACTACTGAGCATCAAATGGTCAGGGATACCTCCTATAGAGGCCCCAAACCCCAATACTGACTTTGGGTCATTACCATTCCCTTCTCCTCCCCACACCATGTATACTCTTCTCCTCCCTGCAGAGTGCTGTTGGCTTCAATGAAATGGAGGCTCCAACCACAGCTTATAAAAAGACGACACCCATAGAAGCTGGTGAGTCTTAACAATTCCTTTTCTCTATGTTCCTCAACCACCTCTCCCTTCTCATTCTTTCTTATGCCTAGACTACCTCCTCCCATGCCTTTAACTACCTAGACTAGCTGAGATAGACTTGACCCTGCCCATATATTTCCAGATTCACACTCCTAAAAAAGAACAGCAGGTTAAGTGTATAGAGAGACAGAGTGACATTGGAAAGGAACTATAAGCAGAGATCACAGGGAGGGAGGGATTGGGAGCCATTTGGGAAGAATACGGAAGGACAAGAGCTTGGGATGTGGGAAGAGAGGGTGGGTGGTTGTCAGAGGGCATATAGATTTAAGGAATATAGAGAGGAAATGATGGTAGTTAGGGGAGCAAGGCTTATAACTTAGAAAGGACAATAGTCTGAGATTGCATGGCCTGACTACATGGAAATTTGGGCTTTAGGGCTCTATCCTCCTTCTGTAATCCCTTTGTTCCCCCATTAGTACCTCTTTACCTTTCCTCTCATGAGTTCCTCTCCATCTGCTCTCTGCTTGGATATTTAACCAATTCCCTTTCTTCCTTTGAGTGCCAACCCCCACCCCTACCTGTGACCCAAGACAATCCTAATTCTTCTTGCCTTTGTGTGCAGCTTCTAGTGGTGCCCGTGGGTTGAAAGCAAAATTTGAGTCTATGGCTGAGGAGAAGAGGAAGCGGGAGGAAGAAGAAAAGGCACAGCAGATAGCCAGGCAGCAACAAGAGAGAAAGGCCCTGATAAAGATGAGCCATGAGGCTAAGCAGCCAGTGGACACTGTGGGAGAGCCAGAAGTGCCAGCCCCAATGCCCAAGAAAATCTCTTCAGAGGTGAGTGCTTGGCCTTCTGGGGTTCACATCCAGGATTCCTTGCCCAGATGTGAGCCTAAGGAGTCCAAATCATTGATGGAAAATAAGGCACAGGCCTCCCTGGTGTCAGGCAGTCTGAAATCTTTATGTCTTCAGGAAGATTTCAGTCTGAGTGGGCCTCATATATACCAAAATATTAGGGGAGGAAAATCCCAGATTTACATAAACCAAGATTTGCATATTTGACTGTGCAGCTGGTCATTGTTGCAGGAACAAGAGGAAGGAGCTATCACTTCAGGTTGGAGTCCACCTTGGGGGGTGGTTGATTTGGATTGGCAAAGACAGGAAGAGGTGTTCCTGGTCAATATAAGATAAAAGAGGGAGGTTTAGATACTTACTAGAGAGATGCTTTATTCTCCCCAGGCCTGGCCTCCAGCAGGGAGCTTTCCATCATCAGAGCCTGGGCCTGTGAGAACCAGTAAGGAACACCCAGTGCCTGCCTTGCCCTTGAGGCAGAATCCCCCAGAGGTAAGTGGACCCCCAAAGATTGTCTGCTCCTTTCCCATCTCCTCATGGCCTAGAAAGGTGGGCCATATGAAGTGACCGACCATCCTGGTTTATCTGGTACCATCCCGGTCTTAGCACTGAAAGTCTTGCATTCTGGGGGTCATGCAGTCCTGGCCAGACCAGGACAGTTGGGCATCCTGCCCGTGGTATTCCCAACAATGTATTTTTGCTTCGATTTTTTCCTGATCATTCAAGGAATCAGACTTGTTTTCCATTTCCCTCTCCTCACACCCTTTACATTTCCCTCCTGTCACCTCTTGGTAGGTGTTTTGAATATGTAGGTATGGGAGGAGGTCAAGGAATGAAGATGGATAAAAGACTGGGTTTTCTAGAAGAGGTTATTAGATGGAGGTAAGGATAGAGGGTAGAAGTGGTAGGATGGTGATACATGGAAGTATTAGTTAGCAGTCCTCCATTGGAGGTTTTAGAGAGGCAGCTCCTGGTGCGTGGAAGTTGCTCTGATCCACACCATCTCTTCTCAGGAAGAAGAGCCCCCAGCTTTGCCTCCCAGGACTCTGGAAGGCCTGCAGCTGGAAGAAGAGCCAGTGTATGAAGCAGAGCCTGAGCCTGAGCCTGAGAATGACTATGAGGATGTTGGAGAAATGGATAGACAGGAGCAGGATGGTGAACCAGATGGGGACTATGAGGATGTGATTGAAATTGAGAATCCATCTTGTCCCTCCACTCTGGCTGGTGAGTGGTGGGGGAGAAACAGCTCCTGAATTGGGTCTAGTCCAGGGTAGGGCAAGAGGAAGAATTGCCCCATTCTCTGGAAGGACCTGTTTTCCTTCTCCATGTTGGTAAGACCATGTTTATATCTCTCATTATATAGAATCATCTAGCTACCCAGCTGGGACTGGAGCAGGGATCTCAGCTATCGCCTTGTATGATTACCAAGGAGGTAGGTTTGGAGTTGACTCAGGGGTCTTATGCCTGGGGAGAGAGGGAGATGGATTCTGGGGATCAGTGAAGGACCATCCTTGGCATCAAGAAGAACAACCCTTTCCCTCCCTGAGGTTTATAGTGGGCACAGGAATGGAAGGATTACTGTTTGACCATACTAATATTCCATCAATTGCCTCCCCAGAGGGAAGTGACGAGATTTCCTTTGATCCTGATGATATCATCACTGACATTGAGATGGTGGATGAGGGCTGGTGGCGAGGACGTTGCCATGGTCACTTTGGACTCTTTCCTGCAAACTATGTCAAGCTCCTTCAGTAACTGGCCCTCCCTGACTTCTGCACTGTGACTTCCCATGGCCAAAATGGTTCTGCCTCCACTCATGCCCCATTCCTGCTGCAAGGGTCATGAGTTGCCTGATATTTTGGACAGACTTTCCTCTCCCTCTCCACTAGGGGTTGGGGCAGAGACAGCATGAGGAAGGGGTCTCCTTCCACTCAGTGTCCTCTCTACCTGAGATGAGCTCATGGACGTTTATCTTGTGGTCCTTCCTCCTTCCCCATGAATGCTTCCTCCAATACCCCAAGTACTTCTTTGCTCTGTGAGCTCTGAGCTTCCTGGTTTGCTTACATGGGAAGGTACATATAAATTGCCTGGTTTGCCTGGCTGTGCTATTAACCCACTCTGTGTTTCTGCAGAGATTTTTTTTAAATCTCTGTTCAGTCTTAAATCAGAAATAAAATGGGAACTATGATTCATTTCTTTGCTGAGGTAAATAGTACTTTTTATGCAGCCCTCAGTGCCTCTACTCTCATGGCTCCAATTCTTCCCTCTTTCAGGCATATCTATAAGACGTCCTCATGTCTGCCCTGTACCCTGGATATCAAGGGTTGGGCCTTTTCCTTAAACTGTATTTAAACCCAATCCAAAAACACAATGACCTGGAAAATGGCAGTAAGATGGGGTGCCAGGGGGCCAGGAAGAGTCCACAGTAAAGCAGTTCAACTTTTTTAGCTTTAGCAGTTGTGAGAGGCTGTCCACTTTCTTCCTGGGAATAATGACTACATTCTTTTAGGATATGACTCTTGAGGAAGAAACCCAAATTGTGGGATTGAAAGGAGGAACAGGGAGATTTGGCCAATAAAAAGAGACTAAAGCTAAAGGACCACAGACTCCAATAAAGTGTTAAGAGGATTTAGGGTCAGAGACAGTGGCCTCTACTAGAGAACGTTCAGGCTCTCTTGTAGCTAGTTGGCTGAAATTGATAACCGAGTAGAGGGCAGATGGAGGAAACTTAAGAACATTCCATATGGTCCAGGGCCAAGGCTGATAAGAAAAGAGGTTAATCCATTTGGATAGCTAGTGGTAGACAAAAAGCAAATCACCAAACAAATGATGGGGTTGAGAAAGAATGAGAGGCCCCAGCCCACTGGGTTCAGCGAGGTCTGATAGGAGATCATGGGCAAAATCAAAATAAAAGTCAGGGATTTGGAGCAAAGATAAAGAAAACAGTGGGATCAAGGGGGAGCTAGGATTAGTGATTGAGATCCAGAATTGCTCTAGGACTTTGTAAAGTTGGTGAGCTCCTCACATGACTAGAGCACTGCATCCCTCAGGCTGGTTCTTGGTTTTACTTTAGGACACACACTCCTTTGTTTCCACAATGACCTGTGTGCCAGGGAGTCACAAATCTGTCTTTAGGCCTAACTTATAAGACTCACCCAGGTAGTCACCCAGAGTGCAAAACAGCTTTTATTTCTGCTTCTAGAGACATTGGGATTTCCAGCATCCAGAGGCAAGTCATCAGAGATATACACAATCTCATTCTTCACTTAAGTTTGACTTGATATCACACAGAGACCAGACTCTCAAAGTGTTTTTCCGGTTACATCTCCAAGCCCCACATTGCTTTTCAATTTTCCTTTCATTAGAAGACAGAAACTTCCTTTCTGTTTCAGTGCTACAGACTTCACCCTCCACATCTGGCTGATCTCTACTCTGGATTACATTCTTGGTGGTGCTACTCATTAAGGGTCTGTTCATAGACACCACCCTGTCCAATCTCCTATCCCTATTCCTTTTCACTCTTCTCAGCTTCTTCTTAATCTGAGGCCATGTCTAGCTGTCTTGCCTCTGTCAGGTAATTCTGGCGCTCATGCTACTGACCACGGCCTCATCTCATGAATCCAGTCATTTTTCTGTCTGATCCACAGTCTCTCTAAGAGGCTTCCTTTTTGCTCCCACTGCCTTCTCACCATAAAATGTGCTTGTTTGTGTAGACCCGTCGACACCTGTAGTATCCTGGTTTCCTGCAACATATTCAATTAAATATCTTAACAAATGTGTTTGATGATGTTGATCAATATTGCTCCAAAAGGCAACAACTAGGAAAATAAAGATGAACTGCAAGTGTGCAGCCCACAGAGCCATATGGGCAGTCTCCTGGCTGTTCTGTGGGACCTGCCCTGCCCAGGTTGTAAAGGAAAATACTCTACTCTCTTCCTTTCTCTTTAATTCTCATCTGTCCAAGAGCAGCCCCTGATTTTCATCTCCCTTGGTCAATAGCTCCCCTTTCTCTCTTTGTCTAATAAAAGAAGAAATCCAGAGTGGACTACAGGAGCTTTCTTTCTGCAGATAGGAGGGAGCTAGATTCAAAACACATGGAACTGATACCTGAAGAACTTTTCCTTTTTTCCACTTCAGTGTTCTGTTGTTTCCAGTTACTCATCTTCACTGAATAAAATCATAACACACTCTAGTTGTATTTTTAGAAAATGGTGCCTTATATACAAATGTGAAATATAAACCAAGCAAAATGGATTAAGAAACATAGAGTTACATTACCAACTAGTAAGTTGTGGTGCATGATAATGAAAAGATGAGCAGGTTTCTACTCTGAGACTTGCTCAGACTTGCTTGTGACTCTTCTCACAAGTGTCCTCTACTTCATCTATACTAGCTCTGTACCATGTTCAGAGAGAGAGAGACCCAGTCAACAATAAGCATCCAGATTGACTAGACTCTCTTTTTGTTATCTAAATTCTTTGTTCTCTGCTTCCCCATAATATCTGTCCTCCTTTTCCCCTCTTTCTCACTAGCTTCAGGACTGCTGGGAAAATGGCACTGATTCAGGTGAGAGGGAAAGAAACCCAAGATAAATAGCTCAATATGCCCTGTTTCTGCTACATCTGGAGAAAGCTGAAAGGATATGTTTTTTTTGCACATGACTTAAGGACATAAAGGCACACCAATCAATCAGCTCCATCTAGTTCCCAACTTAAAGTCACATCTGTCTAAAACTTATCTAGTAAATAAAGAAGAGCTACATAAAATCACAACCACTGTAGATCATTATGTAAGGTTTTACTGTACCAAAAATCTTACCCCAAGTTATTGGCACTGGTATGACATTGTTTAGGGTGATTCTCAACTCCGAGTGGTTTCACTCCCAGAGGATATTTGGCAATGTCTGGAAGCACTTTTGGTTTTTACAGCAGTGCGGGTGCTACAAGTGTCTATTGGATAGAGGCCAAGGATGCTGCTAAATATCCTACAACACACAGGACAGTCCCTTACAACAAAGAATTATTCAGTTCAAAGTGTCAATAGTTCTGAGAAACCCTGCTTTAGGGGATGGCAGATTCTATTATGTATTTTGCTCTTGTTTTCAGGAGTATTCACTGTTATCCAAGACCAATGTTATCACCCATTTCTGACAGACTAGAGTCAACAATAGGTAGGAGCTATTACAGGGATCTACTATGTTCAGGTGTGTTCCTTCCCATGGCCCCTGACTAGGTACTTGAGTGGTGTCTGGGACCGGGTGTCTGGGACCGGTTGGCTGGTGCCACAGGAACTGCAGTGGGCCTTGTCTGGACTTTGCCGAAGGAGAGGTCTCTCTGGGCTCTGCACTCTTGCCTGACACTGGAGTTGGTATTAGTGTCTTGTGGTCATCTCAGCTAGCTCAGGCTGGTGCCTATCCTATCCCAAATCCAGACCTAGAATATAATCTTAAGAAGAAAATAACCCTGACTCTTAGTTCATTTTTGACATGTTTAAAAGTAGGTTTGTGGCTTTTAGTGCTAATTTTCTCCATTAATACAATGTCTCCTTTGAACTCTTCCTCATTTTGCAAGGCTCTCCTATATATTGCCAAGATTCTCCACAGTGAACTCTGTGACCTCATTTCTGCCTCTCATTCTTTGGCCTGCAGTGCCCTTGATGCTGCTGTGCTCAGCCAAGGCCTCCATTTTATTGGGCTGTGCTTGGACTTCCTGGGCTTACAGGCAGTGGAGTGACAAAAAGAAGACCTGGATTTAACTGTCAAGATAACCCCAGCTCCAGAACCATCAAACCGTGTGCCTTTCACCCTGGGTGCCCTGGGATGCACCTCAGCTCCCACCCATGTATAGCCTATCCTCTAAATTTGAAAGTGGTCATCAGCTAAAATGTTCTTCACAAAAGAACAGGCCTGTGCTGGTTCTGGAATTTCACTGCTCTCTCATTTCCTAAGACTTGGGGTCATCTTTCAAATGGCCTCAAGTTACCTATTTTCTCCTCAGACTGGTTTGTTTTAGGGGAAAGAGAGGGGTGAGGGGAGGAAATAAGTTATCAGTATGGCCCTTATAGCAAGTGTACAAGCCGTGGCTTCAGAAATTCTCAGACCTTGTGCACCTGCTCAGGTTTAGGGCAGTGCATGCTTCAACACACCTAAGTAAGCACATATGCAGTTTACGGAAGGAAGTCCTCAAAATCACTCTGTCCTACTTTCAGTGAATCCAAGAATGGTGGCATCTGAATCTTTAGCAGGTGTGTCTACCTCGTGGTCTGGCTCTAAAGGTGGTAACTAAGCTCTCTCGGGCCTGCTCCTGGAGCTGACACATGCTGGTCAAAAGAATTGGGTCCGTCTTATGCTCTACAACGTTGAAAGGACAGGCCTTCAGGTGTTCAGCCATGGAGGCAACTTCATTAAACTCCCAGCTCTTGATTTTGGAGAAGAGGCTGCTGAATTGCCAGATCTGTTAGGAAACATGGAAGTTCAAAAGTGAACATTGGGGCAATACCCTTAGGCTGGCTTTATTTAAAGAGTGTAATACCTTTCTGTTTGTCACGTTCTTAGCTTCCAGAGAGTGTTTAGCTGCTGCAGACATTTGCTAACTCTTTCGTCAATATCCAATTCCTAAATCACCCTTCCAATTGATTATCTTCCCAGCCAGCCCTATAATTGTGTGGGAATGCCTACAGTACTCTGCTGTAGACACACACCCACCCCCTCCCAACAGCGACAGCGATCTGCTCTACAAAGACACATGGTTCAAATCAAGACAATTTGCATCAGTCAGACTCTACCCTAGGACTTTTTTTTTTTTTTTAAGATTTTACTTATTTATTTGAGAGAGAGCGAGAGAGAGCATGAGAAGGGGAAGGGTCAGAGGGAGAAGCAGACTCCCTGGCCAAGCAGGCAGCCTGATGCGGGACTCGATCCCGGGATTCCAGGATCATGACTTGTGTCAAAGGTGGTCGCTTAACCAACTGAGCCACCCAGGTGCCCTACCCTAGGACTTTTGCTAGAGATATCAAGAAGCAGGTTCTCTTTTTACCCTCTCTACTTCAGCTGGGGAACTTCAGTCTTAGGAGCTGCTGGCAGGGACCACCAAGGGAGAGCTGTGTTTTAGAATGGAGCCATAAGAGAGGAAGTAGAGGTAAGAAATAGAAAGTAAATAGGTCATTTGGGGGCATTTTTGAGCTGCCAGATCAAACTTTACCTGAGCCATTGCCTTTGGACGACAGTTCCCTTTATTATTGATGCCTTTTTAAGCTGGTTTTCTGTTGCTTAAAACTAAAAGTATCCTAACTAAGAAGAGTCACACTAGAACAGAAACCTCAGGAGAAATCCAAGTGTCTGGTACAAAAACCCCTTTTTGCCTTTCCACCTAGGATGTGGTGACAAAGTCACTAGTCTTAAAATCTGGCTATCAGGGTAGACATAACCTGACACCCTTTCAACTTGGCACTTTACCCTCAGTTTATTATCATTGTTCCAATATAAGAAAAGTGTTTCCAGGGATCTTAGAACTATTTCTGTTTTCACTTAAAAAAAAAAGGCATTTTAATATAAGCATTCTTTAGCTCCAACTAAAATTCTCTTTTTTCCTGGAAAATTAGTTTGTCTCAAATGATATTCAGGAGTGGCCAGCAATTACTGAATAGGGAACAAACATGAGCCAAAAAATGAAATTTCTAATATGTAAATTATTTGCATCTGATTTTATAGAGGAAGATATTAGATAGTTTTAGACCATACAGTTCCTGAGGGCAGGATCTCAGTCTTATTCATGTTTATCCCTAACATGTGGATGGGTGGCAGTCAGTGTTTAATCCATGGATGCAGGCCTGGCTACACGAAGGAGAGTCTGACAATTATTTTTTGAAGAAGATTGCTCAGGGAGTAAATAATGGAAAACATATAAGATGTTTTAGACATAATCAGTGAAAATAGGTCTAAACAACTCTAACTCTCCAGTGCCATTTTGCACACACCCACATTTTGGGAAGAAATTCTATAGTGTGATTACGGAATTATTGATCTAAATGGGTGTCATCAATTTGTAGTTCATATTACCACATATTTACCATGGGAAAGGATGCCGAGGGCATCTCATAAGTAATGAATTAGGAGTTTCACTTTTGTATCATATAAGCTGATAGAAGTTATGATGCAGTTCAGTAAGATTAGGAAAAAGGAATAAGATTTTTCCAAAGAGAAAGACTCTTTGATTTATATAGCAGAGTTTTTTGAGAAAGTAAATAGATATTTGAACCAGGAGAGATTGGTGGACCAGATTATTTTAGAATTTCAAAATGTCTTTAACAAAGGCAAAAACAGTTTTGTTGTTTTTTAAATTAGTTGATATGCGATTGAGGAGAATTTGTTGGCATACTGTATCAGACTCCAAGGCAGGAAACAGATGACACACTTAAATTGGGTAATTTGAAGAAAATTAAAAAAAAATAACGATATGCAAATGTCTGGGCAGGGTGTAGGTAAGCCACAAGATATAATGCAGTACCCAGGCTAGTAACAATCTAGAGTGTAACACCCTGGGCCTGAAAGGGAAGAAGAAAGGAGGTCATTGGAACCAAGAATGAGAAATTGTGTGGAGAGAGTCACTTGATATAGTCATCTTCAGTAGAGGGACATGGCCACTGCTAGTGTCATGGAGGGGAGGAGGGGAGAATGCATGCAGGGAGGAAGCCAGAAGAATAGATTTGTCAACTCACTCTTCTCCCTCCATTTCTGCTGACACACTCGCATTAGATTCGCCCAGCTGGAAGCTGGAGGGCAAGGTTGTTGATTGAGGCAGTCTGTGGAGATCACTCCTGGGGGACTGATCATAGTGGACAGGGTTGGAGAATGAATCACGTGAGCAAACAGAAGATACCCAGGACACATACACAGAGATTAAACAGGTATGACTATCTGTATTGTCATTTATATGTCTATAGGTCTGTCTTCTCCATCAGAATGACCTCCTTGAGTTCAAGGATTATGTCTTCTTCCCAGGAACCTAGTGCAATGCCAGTGCCTAGTACAGTGCTTGCCACATAGAAATGATATTTGGCTCAAATATCATTTGAGACAAACTTACTTTCCTCTTACTAAATAGTTGTTGAATGAATGAATGAATGTTTACTTGCCTCTCTGTGGACTCTCCAGGAGGTGCCTCCATGAGAATACCTCTTCTTCCACTGCAAGAGGACCATCCCTCTCTCTTGTAACAAAGTAGCACAGATATTTCTCATCTGCACAGACACCTGGGAAAGCTGGGACAGGCTGATGCTGTCCAAGAACCCAGCAATGTACTGCAAAACCTCCAGGGGCAGGCTGGTTAAATTCTGGCTTTTTCCTCCATGGCCTGAGATATGGTTGTTCTTCTTTCTCTCACTCAGCTCTGAGGCAACCTCTGGCTTGATGGCAAAGGTCTTAAGCTCCTGACTATAGATCACTTTTGCCTTTTGCCCTGGGGGACGGAAATGGTTTTGAATAAAAGTACATCCCAAGTAGGCGAGAGGGCATCGATGCTGGAACCAACCATTGAGACATGATTGAATGTCTGTGTGGACATTCTTGAAATGTAGGGGGAATTCATCCCTCCTGAAGAATTTGTTGCAGGTGAAAGTGAAGGCAGAGCTGCTCTTGTTGTGTCTCCTGGTCACACACTCACTGTGGAGTTCCACATGGAGCCCTCCTGGGTTGGCATTGGTTAGGAGGTCAGCCAGCACTGTCCCAGAGGAAAACTGTTCTGGCTCAAAATTGTATGTCTGTGTAGCAAAATCCATGAACAGCCCATCAATGCTCCTGGATTCAGAGATGACATGACCTTTAAGTTCTCTTTCTAAAGCACACAAGAGGGTGGTCTTAATGAGATCTGATTTGGGTAGATCCTCCACCATGATCCCTAAATCTGAA
This sequence comes from Mellivora capensis, assembly GCA_004024625.1. Classification (NCBI taxonomy): domain Eukaryota; kingdom Metazoa; phylum Chordata; class Mammalia; order Carnivora; family Mustelidae; genus Mellivora; species Mellivora capensis. Next base: position 15,685 of record PISX010019086.1, read on the forward strand.
GTGTCTACTGCCTTGTGTTCACTTGGCTTACAACTCGACATGGCATCTCCAACACGAGCCCGCTTCCCACAGTAGCTCACAGGAACTTTGAAGGTGTAAACAGTCTTCACTTCCTGAGCCTCAAGGTTGCCATAAACAAAGTCTCTCTCCTTAGGCGTGCAAGCAGGCATCTGACCAAAGTGAATAAGCATCCTCCCATTGTGCACCAGGTACATATTATAGTCCTTTGCATCCACAGCTGTTTTCAGTCTTTCCAGAACACCATCCTGCCAAGGGGCGAGCCCTGTTGTTTCCAGGGCTGCATGAAAGTCTTGCTGCTTCTGTTTTTCCTGTGGTTCTTTCTCTTTGAGAGTCTCCTCTCCTACCATGTTATTGTCGCTAGAAAACTGTTCTTTCCCTGGGTTGTGCCCACTCTTACTCTCACAGCCTACTGATGAGCTTGTTAAAGCAGAGGCTGCATGCTCTTTGCTGAATATATTTTCCCACTTGTCAAACTTGGCCAGGTCCATCCCTTCTTTGGTTTTGGCTAACACCTCTCGTTCTTCTTTACTCAGTTCTACCATATCTCCATTAGTTGCTGATAGGGCTCCATGTGGTACCAAACTGGCTTCTGCTCCACCCACTGCTCCTCCCATTTCCTCCCAGCTGGCTTCACCATTCATAGTAGGTTCCTCTTCAGTGGGCTCTCTAGTTTCTGGGAAAAGTTCTACCATTTTCAAAGATCTAAAAAGGACCTTCTGGTCCTGGAGGGCAAGAGCTGTGTCCAAACACTCCTCACTGGGGGTCTCTTTCATGATGTTCTCATGAAGGGTCGTTTCAGAGTCCACATTTGGCCAGCGATTCCACTCCATGGAGCAGCAGACCACACTGGCGGGGCACACTTGTAAGTGCTTGGCCAGCTTATGGCGGGACATGGAAAGGGGACAGCCATATTCAGAGTTGAGACATGGAACCTCCTCCAGAGGGCAGAGGAGCTCATGCTCTGCCTCTTTGCACATGTGGAAGGTGGCACCACATGACAGGTGACAGTTTATCACCAGACAGGAGACATCAGGCTCCACAGGAATGTGGCAGTGACGGTTGAAGCATTTCTCACAATGCCTGTGCTGCCCAGGTAGAGGCCTGCGTGCCCTGCCCTAGAGAAACCAACAGCAAGGAGAAAGAGAAAATAAATGGGGAAGAGAAGTCCTATGCATGACTGTGACTGTGTTTTAATTGACTTATTTCCTGTTTATACATCCTTATTATAGGAACCTTGGACAATCTAGAAAATCATAGAGAAGAAAGCAAAAAGCACTCATAATCCCACAACCCAGGAATAACAACTGCCAACAATCTTCTTCATTTTCTAATAGTTTATTCTATGAATATAGTAGATGTGTTTAGAATAGAAAAAGAAAAACCTGAATATAATGGACTACACTGTTGATAATTGTTTTGAGTTAGAGATTATGGGTGATTTATATGACCCAGTTAATTCTATAAATACAGTTTTGCACCCTGCTTTGTAACTCTCTATTAAACATGAGATCGCATTGTTTTATTGATTCTTTGCAAACTGTCTTCTTAATGATAGTGTAACATTCCAGAGTGAGTGTGTTGTCATTCACTTAACCAGCTATCTATCCAGTGCTGGGAGGACATGGGCCATGTCTAGTTTTGTTCACGTCTGCATCCCCAGCACCTGGACAATCATAGGTACTCAGTTTGCTGAAGGAAAGAATTGTCAGCCACTTAGTGTATTGCTGGTTTTTCATTTTTAAAGTTTTACTAAAAATCTTTGCTCACAAATATTTCTCAGCTCCCTGGTTTTCCCCTACTCCATGTCAATTTCTTCTATATTCTGCTCTATCATCTCTGGTTTGGCCCAAAGTCAATAAATATCATCAACCATAAGGGCAAATCTGCCAGCTGTTTGGGCTACAGGTCAGATGAAGCCAGCCAGATCTGGACCCTTGAAAGATGAAGATCCAATAATCACCGGGTACTTACCATAGCTTCCTAGTTTCTTCTTGCTTTGTAAATCTAGGGAAAAACATGAAAATATGAATGATTAGTAAGAAAGTATTTTTGTTATATATATGAACAGGAGTCATAGAGACTTTGCATACTCTTATTTAAATCCTTTCACCACCTGGAGATAAAATGTCATTGCCCCACTTTATAGTCCAGGAAATGGAAGCTGGAGAAGTTAAGTAACTTGTCCAAGGTGATAAAGCTGTTAAGCAATGGAATCCTGGGCCGTGCTAGCCCACACTCTTCTCACTGACCCACACTGCCTTCTGATTGGCATCTTAACAGCCATGGGATATGTACCTTCTGTTTCTTGTAACTTTCTCCATTTTTTACCAACACTTATCCTGACATTCCACCCGTCCATACATCCTATCACTGCCACATGCTCTTCTGGCCCAAGTTAACCTTCTAGCTTTCTCTCCTGCCCTAGAGCTTCATGCCTACAACCTGATATCCAGGTTGGTCTGGGGCAGTGTACAAGTACCTGTGGTATGTCTACCATCTGTCCTTCAACATGGTACATTCAGGTGTGCCATGGCTAGAGCAGGGGCCAGACCTCACGGACCCAGAAGCAGGCTGGGTGGGGATTCTAGCAAGCAGAAGAGAAGATGCCCTGCCTTCAGGAGAATCTAGCTCCTTGGCTCTGGTCAATTGGTCCCATGTAGAAATATGTTACCAGATCATCTGATTTTTCCAGAGAAACTGGAGATGCAGAGTTTTGTGAGTGGTATTATAGTATAGTGGTTAGGAGGCAGATTATACAAGATTTATCCCAGTACTAGGAGTCAGTAGTTGTAAAACTGAAAAAGTTCCTTAACGTCCTTGTTCATCATTTTCCTCATCTGTAAACAGATTACAATAATAGTGCCTATCTCATAGTGCTGTTGTGGGAAGTAAATGATTTATATACCTGAAACTCTTACTTGTCTCATAGACATGACCTATACATGTTTGCTATTATGAAATAAGTATTTTATATTTAATTATATTGCAAAATTTTTGTTATATAATGTATCAACATAGAAATCCTTGGGATTTTCAAGTTGGCAACTAACTTAATTTTTCTAAAGAAAACCCTCTATTTGGGCCAAGGAAAAACATGTATGCAAGTTACATAGGATCTGTAGCTTGCCAGCATGCAGCACCTGGTCTAGGGAATTTGTAGTATAATGTCAGCCCTGTATCAGTCTGGGATGGAGAGGGGTGGGGTGGCTGGGTGGGCTGGTATTAGCACCCAAAAGTCAGAAAATGCAGTATTTTGAAATTTTATTTTATTTTACTTTAGAATTTGTCAGTTCATTGTGGATGAATTTTCCTTCAACTTTCTAAAGAATTTTGAATACATAAGAAAGGTGAAAGAATGTATACAATGAATACCCATGTATTCTATCTACTCCTGAAACCATCAGATTTGATGCCAAGATTTTGAATCATTTAGTTCTGAGAAAAATAGAAGTCTGAGGAAGGAATTGGTTTTTTGGGCGGTGTGGGGGAGATGAGCCCCATAAGTTTAATACAAGTTTGCTTAAGGTGATGACAGATCATGTGGATGGAAAGAGGAGGGTAGAAAGGAAAGATGCAGATTTGAGAATTAGTCACTTGAAAGTGAGAGAGGAAGCCATAACTGGGGAAAGAAGAACATGGAATAGGCATCTGAGCCATGAAGTACATAGCTGAGTATGACCACTTTGACAGTAGGGAGAAGTAAAGCCAGAGAAGGAGAGACCGGAGAGTGAAGAGTCAGGACCATGTGGCCTGATGTAAGGGAAAGGGTGAGGATTAACCTTGAATGCTGCCTCAAGATTAAGAACAATGCTAACAATGCCATTGCTCATGGCGGGTCCCCAAAGAGCTCTTGTCAGAACAAATGTGGCATTTTAGTTGTGCAATGGGACACTTGCCATTCAAAATGTGGTATTTGCTTAGAGGGGAGAGGAAAGCCATTAAACACATGTTCCAATATTAGCAGGGCCTGTGCCCTGGCTGGGAGAATGTGCTCATCTGCTTTCTATGCATAAAAGACACTCATGAATAAAGATGGAGTCTGAATGATTCAGACTCCCCTGGTGGTTTTGTTTTGTTTTTAAGATTTTATTTATTTCACAGACACAGAGAGAGAGAGAGAGATCACAAGCAGGCAGGCAGAGAGAGAGGGGGAAGCAGGCTCCCTGCTGAGCAGAGCGCCGATTTGGGGCTCCATCCCAGGACCCTGAGATCATGACCTGCGCCAAAGGCAGAGGCTTAACCCACTGAGCCACCCTGGCATTCCCTAACCCCCCCGCCCTGCCCCTCAACTGGGTTTTAAGTGGGAAAAAAGAGGTAGGTTGCAAATAGAATATGGCTACGTGAAAGAAGCTACCAGCAGCAGGAAAGTCCACCTTCATATTTGCCAGCCTGGTTCTGTCACAAAGTTGAGATAGTTTCTGGGAAGGGAAAAGCAGGTCTAGCTAGTTCTGCGTGCTCTGTATGTGTGGAAGGAACTCTGTCCCAGCTGCAGGGATATGTCTGGCTGGAGGGACAGTGGTGAAGAACTCCAAGACCAATCAGTTCTTATCTTTCAGCATTACAAAGAAAGGTTCTTGTGAACAGTGCTATTGAAGTTGGAAACATTTGTGGTGGAGCCCTGTTGCTCTCCACATCTTCGAAGTTATTTGAAAATATTCCTTTAAGAGAAGAGAAAAACAATGCACACAGGCAACAAAGATGCCATTTCTTTTGTTTGTTTTGTTTTGTTTTGTTTTTAATGATGCTATTTAAAGATCTTCTGCCAGGCTCTGGAACTACACCAAATAAGTGACTTTGAGAGGGGACATGTGCTGAGCAGAAAGGCACCATAAGTGGAGATCACTCTTTGGAGGCATAAAGAAGCATATCTGAACCTTCTGTTGTATATCTACGGGAATTTGTTCCCACTGAGATAAAGGACAATCCAAATTCTTTATTGTCTAATTATTGCTGAGTAAGCAGTATGGCCATTGTTCTGGTTTGCCTGGGACTCTCTTGGTTTTAGTTCTGAAAGTTCCAGATCCCAGGAAACCTCTTAGTCCCACACAAACATAGATACTTGGTTGATCATATTAGGTTGTAGCCAGTTGGTCTTGCTCCAAGATGATCAAATTACAGTTATCTTGTGACACAGGATGCCTTGTTCTCCTAATCTCTACTCCAGTGTAGGGACTGGATCCTTATCCTCCACAGTGTTTGTCTGACTGTCCTAGATTGAGTGATTTTTATACATTTTGGATGTCAGGGAGAAAGAGTAGCAAGATTTTAGTTCCTACCATGTTCTTTACATAACATCTCATTTAATCCTCACAATGGCCATGAGATGTGGGTATTACCCTTTCCATTTACAGTGGAACACAAAGATGCCTAAGTTTTTAAAAAAGATTTTATTTATTTATTTGACAGACAGAGAACACAAGTAGGCAGAGAGGAAGGCAGAGAGAGAGGAGGAAGCAGGCTCCCCAGCGAGCAGAGAGCCCAATGCGGGGCTTGATCCTGGGACTCTGGGATCATGACCTGAGCCGAAGCAGAGGCTTTAACCCACCGAGCCACCAAGGCACCCCAAAGATGCCTAAGTTTATCTGGTTTCAAACCCTGTACTCTTTAGTATATCATGTTGCATCCCTCAGAGACTCACAGAGACATGTGGTCTATCCCTGTGATTTGGGAAGAAAGCAAGTCCATGACTAGAGCCCATCAGAGGAAAGCCTCTCTTCCTCCAGCTGGGCACAGAAAAGCATATACATCTATAATATTTCCAGATTGTAGAGGAGCTGGATATTCTTCGTTCATAGGAAATTCATAGAAAGCACCTTCATCCCCATGATGATTTTTTTCTTTTTGTCCTCCTCTGGGACACATCCCATATTGTGCCCCATCTGGATAGAGGAAATACGAAAAGTATCCAGGTCCCATGGCTTTGCGTTGGAGGTAGTACTCATATGAAAGTAAAGTTTTTAGGATTAAAATCTGTAATATAATACATATTCTGAGATTTAAACTGAAAAATCTATTAAATTAAAGCATGTACATTATAGAAATTCTTCACTGTGGAAAAAGTTGACAAAATTCTATGCCTGAAACAATGTATTTTTATCCAGGTGATATTTCCTCCTTTAGTTTCTTTGCTCCTATGTTCACCTTTAAATTCTTACTTCCTGTCCGAAAAGGCAATACATCCCCTCCTCTTAAAAATCAACTTCAATCAAGTCTATGGTCAAAACACCGTAAAATACTCTCCTCAACATGGATGGAACTGGAAGAGATTATGCTAAGTGGAATAAGTCAAGCAGAGAGAGTCAATTATCATATGGTTTCACTTATTTGTGGAGCATAACAAATAACATGAAGAACATAGGGAGATGGAGAGGAGAAGGGAGTTGAGGGAAATTGGAAGGGGAGATGAACCATGAGAGACTATAGACTCTGAAAAACAATCTGGGGGTTTTGAAGGGGCAGGGGGTAGGAGGTTGGGGGAGTCAGGTGGAAGGCACATATGGCCTGGAGCACTGGGTGTGGTGCATAAACAATGAATTCTGTTATGCTGAAAAGAAATTAATAAAAAAAAGCATGAAAATTTGTAAACATCTCTCTAAAAATAAAACAAGTTGCTTTATAAAAAAAAAAAAAAGAACCTGGCAAAGGAGGAACATTTGATGCATGTTGTGGTGCTGTGTTGATCACTCAGAAAGGAGTAAGTTAATATGAAAAGGAGAGTCAGCTAGAACAATGGCCTTTAAATTGTGGTAACCTGACCCACAATGTCGGTATTACCTAGGAACTGGTTAGAAATATAATTATTGGGCCCTACCAAATCAGAGCTATTGAATCAGAACAACTACATCCAACTGATGCTGTTGTAAACTCAAGTTTAAGAACCACTGAGCTAGAAGCTGGTCGATTTTGTGCTCCCAATCACAAAAGAACTAGCACAGGGCCCTACACAGGAATAAGTTAGGTACGAAGGCCAGTTAGGTAGGAAGGCCTTGGGGAAAGTCCCAAAAGGGCATTGGGCACTTCTGTCCATTTCTTTCTATCTCCACCACCACTGCCTGGGTCCAAGCACCATCATTCCTTATCCAGTCTGGTGCAAAAGACTATAATTAGTCTCACCCCTCCCATCTGGTGCTCTGTAATCTATATTCACCAGCAGAAGGAGTGATTTCAACAACTTAAAAAAATTTTTAGTTAACATACAGTGCAATATTGGTTTCAGGAGTAGAGTTCAGTGATTCATCATCTATATACAACATCCAGTGCTCATCAAAACAAGTGCCCTCTTTAATACCCATCACCCATCTATCTAGCCCATCCCCTATCCCCCTCCCACCATCAACCCTCGGTTTATTCTCTATTGTTAAGATTCTCTTATGGCTTGTTTCCTTCTCTCCTTTTTTTTTCCTTTAGAGCTCAAATGTCCATCAACTTATGATTGGGTAAAGAAGATGTGGTAAATATATATACACAATGGAATATTACTCAGTCATCAAAAAATGAAATCCTGCCATTTGAACAATGTGGAGGAAGATAGATTGTATTTCGCTAAGCAAAATAAGTCAGTCAGAGAAAGACAAATGCCCTATGACTCCACTCATATGTAGAGTTTGAGAAAGATTTCAACAATTTTAACACTAGGTCACTATTTCCACTTAGAATCTCTAGTGGATTCCCATCACAAGGAATAAACTCTGACTCCTTATCTTGGTCCACAAGGCCCTGCATGAGTGTCCCCTCCGATGTGGTCCACTGCTGGCTTCCTTTACCTCACCTTACCCTTGAGCACTTTGCTCCAGCATTGTCACTTATTCCTGTGTAGGGCCTTTATGCTTGTTCTTTCTAACAAAATTCACCCCTTCCTCTTTATTTGTGTTATGGGCTCCTTCATGCTCTTCAGATTTCAGCTGATATGTTACCTCCACAAGAGACCTTATCTGACACTCCCAATATAAAGTAAACTAACAAACACTCTCATGTGTTAGCTATGTAATTTTTGACAAATTAATCTCCCAAAAGCTAATTTATTCATCCATAAGGTGAAGTTCATAATAACCCACAGGATTATGACAAATGAGATAAAGTAGGGAAAGGGTCACTCAGTTGTTCATCCTTCCCCTAAGAGGAAGGTCATTCTCATGGTCACCTCCATGTCCAGGTCTTTTTGTCTTCCCATTGCATCACTCATGCAGGTCTTGACTGGCCTTTTCATGTTCAGTTCTCCCTCACTCCAATGTATCTTATATTCCTCTGCCAGGTTAATATTCTTCAAACCCCATTTAAGAAAAAAGTCTTACTCCTTTAAGAGTGTGAGTCCCCCTGAACTTGCTCCACTTGGGCACCTTGTATTCACCACATTCATTCCTTCAGCTCCTAGGAACTCAAATAGTACTGCATCCAGGCTGGAGGACCCTTCAGATGCCACAGAGGCAGACTGAGGCATCTTTGTTTCCTAGGTGCAGGTTTGTCATTTTTATTGTTTCCCTACATACATTATTCTGTTCATTAAGGGAAAAAAAGAAGGTGTCAGGTGAAATTGGCTTCTTTCTTGTGATGGCCTGCAGAATCAGTTCCTCCAAAGGGAAGTTGCTGGGATGGTGTGCTCAGGGATGAAGGCCATAAATGAAGCAAAAATTACCTGGCCAGGAGAGTGTGTTCAGGCAGGAAAAGAGCTCCGACTGGAATATCAAGGGAAAACAAAAATTGTTCCCAAAGAATGTACAAAATAGTTTCTGAGAGACTGGGAGAGTGAATATATCTAAGGTGCTCCTAGCACTGAATGTTTATTCAATGGCATTGAAATGAATGAAATTGAATAGAACCCTAAAGAAAGCAGCATTTTTGAAAGAGCTGTGAGACCAGTTTGAAACAAATTTAGGAAGAAAGTGTAATGATGTCAAATGTATGCTAATTTGGGGCTTTTTTTTTCTTTTTAGAGAGAGAGAGAGAGAGCACATGTATGTGAGTGTGGTTGGGTGGGTAGAGGGAGAAGGAGAGAGAAAATCCCAAGTAGACTCCATGCTCAGCATGAGTTGGACCTCGACGTGGGGCTCAATCCCATGACCCTGATATCATGACCTGAGTAGAAATCAGGACTCCAAAGCTTAACCACCCAGGTACCCCCTGGGGATTTTTTTTTTTTTTTAAGGAAGAAAGAGAAATGTTTTCAGTGTTATTAGGTGAATGGAGCATTAACTGAATGGAAAAGACTTCTTCGGGTTCAAGTTTATTAAAACCCTTACAGTCATAAGTCAGAAGTCTGGGTCAGGTGCATAACCACAGATCCTCTGCTCTGGAGCTCCTGAATCTTCAATGTATATAGGAATCACCTGGGCAATCTTTTTAAAATGCGGATTCTGATGTGGCAGGACGGGGTGTGGTCTTAGAGTCTTCCCATCCATAACACGCTCCAGGCAAAGTTGACAGTGAAAGGACCTCCCTTTGAAAGGAAAGTGTCTAGTTTAACCTCTTCATTTACTGCAAGAGAAACTGAGGCCCAGAGAGGTAAAGTGTCTTGCCTTTGCTTCTCACATTGATGTAATAGTGAGAATTCTTTGGAAACCACATGCCACACAGAGCTACCTGTGTAGCGGTGGTGGCCAAGGGCATGTGGGCAGCTTAGATGGTACCAAGGGCAAAATAGGGCGAGCCTGGAAGAATGAGGAAGAGGTGGCGCCTGAGTGTCCCTGGCCAACAAGGTCATGAGAAGGCATATAGCAAATATATTTAAAACACTGACACAAGCAAAAGAGAATGGGATTAACAGATAATAACTTTAACATTCTTTACTATAATTTTAAAATTAGTAGGCAAACAGGGTTGATGTCAGGGAGATATTTTTAGGCAAGGGACCCTTTCAGCAACCTTCACATGATGTCAGCAACTAACTATTTTGCCTCCTCATGTGGCTGGCCCTGGTGATAATTATTTATTCCTGAGCTTTAACTTCAGTGGAAGTGACAAGGTCAAAAGTTAAAGATCAGAGATATTCTTTAACTCTTAATCTGTTGCCCAGCCAATTAATTAGTTACTTTATATATTGTTAAATTGTCCCCCTGCTATGATGATATTTAATTCTAAGGAAAGAAAATGTATAAAGTGAAATACTAAAGCAATCCATTTGCTTGAGATTTTAACACAACCAGTTGGCTGATGATAATTTCCACATCTGGGTCCATAATCTTGGGGTTCTAGGCAATGATTCCAGCATTTTCATTATATCCTAGTTAATTCTCATATATGGTGCTTCTGTTATTAGTATCAGTATTTTAAATTAATATTTTGTATTGGCCAAGAAAGTGCTAATTAGCCAAATTATCTAGGGGTAGTTGTGAGTCAGCCTGTCTGCTTGGCTATCCTAAATCAACATGCCCCAGTCTCACTAGGACAGCACCCCAGCATATACCTTGAAGACCTTGGTGCCATGGAAATCCTGACAAAATTAAATGTAGTTAGGCAATTATACCCAATGCACTGTGCCAAGCAAACCAGCATAAGTATAACCTAGACATCCACAGCACACTTATGGGATATGTCTGGAGGTTACAGAGGCAGGAAGGAAGGAATCCAGGAGTTAGGGTATCTGGGTAGGTCTCCTTTTACTTGGCATTGGTGGCTTTAGCCTGTAGGCCGCAAAGTTCAGAGTGTACAGAATCCCTTTTGCTGCATAGGCCACTTCCTAGGATGTCCTTAGCTGAACTATAAACATTAAAGCGAGGCCCAGAGGGAAACAAGAAAATAAACACTGCTCCCTTATCCCTGACAATTTATTTGTGTATGCAACACTATGCAGGTATTTAAAAAATTAGAAATAACCTACATTTTAAAGCTTTCAATACCTCAAGTATTATTAATCATTTTCCTTTTTTTCCCTCTGTATGTACAAGCTTCAAGCCTGTAATAATTTTTGGTTTGCATGCAAAAGCCTGCGTAAGTTTTTCAATTTGTAAAATATTTGCACTTCTATTCCATGGGTGCATTTTAGAGTCCAGAGATTTGGGAAGGAGAGAACCTTCCCAAATATTGTTAGAGAAAAACAGATCTTACGCTCTACAGACTAAGTGTAAATAGTACATGCAGCGACTATAACTGTGCCCCGTTAACCAGTAGCGTGACACGGGGGATGGAATTTAAGGTACATAAAATGGTATGCAAGCAAGAATGACGTGCAGTTCACACAGTCAATGTATATTGGTGAAAAGATCACAGCATTTGGAGTTTAAAAAATAGAAATCCTGGGTTCTAGTCCTTCCATCTACCTCCTCACCACCTCCTCCACCATCTCCCAAGCCCCTGTCACTACTGTATAATTTTAGAGATCTCACATAGCCCCTCTCTGTTGGTTGTAAAAGAAAGAATGTAAGTTGCCTGAAAGCAGGTAATTTCTTCCTACTCCAACATTCCAGATTTAAAACAAGAGTTTCCATATAGCTATGTCTCATTCTCAGAGCCAACTGCTTTCTTCACCACAGGTAACTAATTTGCTTAGCCATCTTCTTGCTCATAGCAAAAAGGTGATGCACAGCCCAGCCTCTATCTCCACGTTCACCACTCCAAACGTCCCCTTGGTTCACCTGCTCCCGTTTGAAAAGCTTACCTTGATTGTACGGGCTGAGTCAGCATCTGCTGCACCTGTGTCCCTTTACTGTGTGGCTGGGATTGCAGGAAGTAGCTGGGGTGCATCTGCTGCAGCAGAGGACAGAGTTCTGTTGAGGAAGCAGGGGAAGCAGAGAAAACTTCAGCAGAAATAGTTCAAGGGTTTCGAAGTTAAAAATAAAACTATATCACAAGGGGCAATGTGACCAGGCTCAACTTACGATTTTTTCTTTCCCCCGTATTTATCAACACTTGGTCTCCACTGGGGCAGTGTTTAGCAGGAGGAAGCCGGAAGGGAAGTGAGCTTTTATATCAATAGGCTTTCTCTCCCTTGGGGAAGGGGGAAAATCCATTTAAGAAGGATCATTTTCAAGGCCAGAGTGGCCTCTCAGACTCATGTGCGTGCAGTCAGCAGATCCAGCTGTGCTCACTGTGGCTGGTGGAGCATTCAGGCCGCTCTAATTATAACCATGCTTTTCACCTAAACCCATCACTGGCTGAAGCAGCAACTTGTGCAAGCGACATGCGGTCCTGTTTCTGTTTCTCCTATTTCTTGTCATGACAAGTAAGTGGCTGTCCTCTCCTGGCCCTCTTCTTTCCCCTTGTGTCTGAGAAAGAGGAAAGGTTTGTAAATCAGAAATCAGGCACAACGTAAGTCCGGTGTAAGAGAATGAGAGGTAGTGGGAGCCTTAGCTTTCACTTAGTCCAACTTCCTTTTTTTTTTTTAAAAAATAGATGGAGAGCCAGAGTTTTAGAGAAATAAATTGTCCATCCAAGGTCACACAGCTAGCTAGGGGAGGAGCAAGAGGAAAGACTCAGTTATTTATCTTTTCTGTCTTTCTTTCTTTCCTTCTTAAGATTTATTTATTTCGGGGATGCCTGGGTGGCTCAGTTGGTTGAGCGGCTGCGTTTGGTTCAGGTCGTGATCCCAGTGTCCTGGGATCGAGTCCCATATCAGGCTCCTTGCTTGGCGGGGAGCCTGCTTCTCCCTCTGCCTCTGCCTGCCACTTTGCCTGTGCTCGCTCTCTCTCTCTCTCTCTGACAAAATAAATAAATAAAATCTTAAAAAAAAGAGATTTATTTATTTCGGAGACAGGGAGAGAGAGAAAAAGAGACAGGGAGAGAGAGTGGAGGGCAGGCAGAGGGAGAGAGAGAATCCCAAGCAGACTCCCTGCTGAGCACAGAGCCAATACCAGTACCAGGTCTCAGAACCCTGACATTGTAACCTGCGTGGAAACCAACAGTCTTGTGCTTAACCGACTGCACCACCCAAGCACCTGACTCGGTTCTTGTAGCTCTGAGTCTGGTGCTCTTCTTTACCTCCTCTTCAAAGAAACTCTTTCAGCTGTCTTTTGAGGGAAGAAAATATATAATCTTGGCTTTGCTAATCTAGGTATGTGACCAAGTTACTTAACTACTCTCTACCTCAGTTTTCTCAGTTGTGAAAAGGGAATGATAATACTCTCTGTGACTATGTGTTGATAAGCTAACACATTAATGCTTTAATACATGGAAAGCACACGAATGGTGTCCAGCAATTGCCAAGTGTTCACCAATGTTGTTATTTGAATATATGCACCTGTGTCCTGAAAACAGGTACTGAATTCTAGAGCAGTTAACAAACACAGAATTCCCTTTTCCCCGGATTCTTCCATGCATATACATCTATGTACGTAAGCTTATTTGGGGTGAGCAACTAGCAATGGAAAATTATAAAAATTTTACATGTTAATCTTGTGTCCTGAAACTTTGCTGAGCTTCTTTATTAGTTCTAATAGTTTTTTTTATGGATTCCTTGGGATTTTCTATATACAAAATCATGCCATCTGTGAATAGAGATATTTCTTGTGTGATTTACTTAGAGCATAAAGTTGGAAAAAGCACCTGGAAAAATGTGTTAATATGTTAAAAGGTTTTGTTTTGTTTTGTTTTGTTTTTGCAGTGACCTTTAGGCATTTGTTATAGTATTCATTGTTCTTTTCTGTATTTTTTTTAAAGATTTTATTTATTTATTTGACAGAGAGAGATCACAAGTAGGCAGAGAGGCAGGCAGAGAGAGAGGGGAAAGCAGGCCCCCCGCTGAGCAGAGAGCCCGATGTGGGGCTGGATCCCAGGACCCTGAGATCCTGACCTGAGCCAAAGGCAGAGACTTAACCGACTGAGCCACCCAGGCACCCCTCTTTTCTGTATTTTAAAGAATAAGATTTTATTAAGACACTTAGCTACATTAACAGAAAATTTTCATGATCAAAAAATGACAGAAAATTTAAAAAATTAAAGTCATTTCTTTCTTTTTAAAAAAGGATTTGGTAGTCTTTTTTTTTTTTTTAAAAGATTTTATTTATTTATTTGACAGAGATCACAAGTAGGCAGAGAGGCAGGCAGAGAGAGAGGAAGGAAGCAGGCACCCTGCTGAGCAGAGAGCCTGATGCGGGGCTCGATCCCAGGACCCTGGAATTATGACCCGAGCTGAAGGCAGAGGCTTTAACCCACTGAGCCACCCAGGCGCCCCTAGGTAGTCTTATTTTTATTAGTAATAAATGGTGCTGTTGATATTTTTAAAACTATTTTTTATTATGTTATGTTAGTCACCATACAGTACGTCATTAGTTTTTGATGTAGTGTTCCAAGATTCACTGTTTACGTGTAACACCCAGTGTTCCATGCAATCTGTGCCCTCCTTAATACCCATCACTGGGCCAACCCATCACCCCACATGCCTCCCCTCTAAAACCCTCAATTTGTTTCTTGGAATCTACAGTTTCTCATGGTTCATCCCCTCCTCTGATTCCCCCCCCCCTTCATTTTTCACTTCCTTCTCCTGATGTCCTCCATGCTCTTCCTTATGTTCTGCAAGTGAGTGAAACCATATGATAATTGACTTTCTCTGCTTGACTTATTTCACTTAGCATAATCTCCTCCAGTCCCATCCATGTTGATGCAAAAGCTGGGTATTCATCCTTTCTGATGGCTGAGTAATATTCCATTGTACCTATGGACCACATCTTCTTTATCCATTTGTCTGTTGAAGGGAATCTGGGCTCTTTCCAGAGTTTGGCTATTGTGGACATTGCTTCTATGAACACTGGGGTGTATATGGCCCTTCTTTGCACTATATCTGTATTTTTGGGGTAAATACCCAGTAGTACAATTGCTGGGTCATAGGTTAGCTCTATTTTAAATTTTGAGGAACCTCCACATTGTTTTCCAAAGTGGCTGCACCAACTTGCATTCCAGCAGTCATTTCTGATAAAACTTTGGTCAAGGTATGAATAGAAGGTATTTCCTTGACCAAAAGAGCTCTGCTTCAAAAAGGATAAATACTTAATGAAGAGACAGTAAGAGCATTGTTATTAAAGTAAATAAAGGCAAAAATGTCCTCTAACATAGGTACTGTGCAACTGTTGTACTTAGCAAATGGAATAAAATATGAATAAGAAATAAGTAGTATAACAAAAAAACAAAAGAGTCATTTGTAAAAAAGAAAAAACTACATTTTGAAAAATCCACCAGAAAAAAAAAAAACATTGTATAAACCATTTCAGTATGCTGGAAGAATATAAGATTAAGATGCAACCATTAAATATGTTTTAAAGCAAATAATAAATGTCGACATTGCATTTTAAAAGATCCTATATATAAGATCCTCAAAATATAAGAATGTCTAAGAATATATCTACCTGAAATGTGTAAAAACTATATGAAATAAATTATAGAAGTGTACTAAAGAGCATAATGATCATTTCACTCACATGTGGAATTTAAGAAATGAGACAGATGAACATAGGCAGAAGAAGAAGAGAGAGCGGCAAACCATAAAACAAACTCTTAACTATAGAGAAAAAAACTGAGGTTTTGCTGGAGGGGAGGTGGGCAGAGGGATGAGTTAAATGGTTGATGGGAATTAAGGAGGGCACTTGTTGCCATATATGGTGGGTGTTATATATAAGTGATGAGTCAGTAAATTCTACTACTAAAACTAATGTTACACTACATTTTAACTACAATTTAATAAAAAATTGAAACTACAAAAGAAAAGCATATTCTTGAGATAAATTACTAAATACTAGAAAAATGTTAATCTCCCCTTCCAAATAACTGTATAACTTCAGTTTAATCCTAATCAACATCCTTTTTTGTTCTTTCAACCATTTCTTTTTATTCGCAGTTTGTCTTCAAAGCAAGTCAATTCCAAAACATGAGAAATTACAGTGAATCTAAGCATAAATACACAAACACAATATACAATCCAAAATAGATGTACAGCATTCAGGAATGAAATCCAATAGAATGTTCATTCACACACACAGCAGCTAGAGATCTGCTGAATATGGTTGTTCCAGTATAGGTTCCTAAAGATGGGAAAAAATGACTTTGGTTATCAAGACTATTGTGGCTATATTAAATATTGGAACATCTAAGCATCAGTGTATGGCCATGTGAACAAAAGACTGAGAATGTCTAGTTTTAAAAAGCTTTCTGTGTATCTAGGAAGTTGTGAAAGTATTTACTTTTCTGACTCAAGCCCACTTTAGGCTTAGGACCGGGTTCTAACTATCTAAAAATACTAACAGAAAATGTCCAAATATGACAATTCTGAATCAGAGGTTTTTGTTTGTTTGTTTGTTTTTAAAGTATTTGCAGAAAGAATATAAAAGTTTTTCTGAATTTAAGGTAAGTTTCTACTCTTCACTTCCCAAATATTTCATTTACAATTTTGGCTCCTATACGTATTTTGCCTTTTTAATTTCAAGATTTTTCAACTTTACATTCAAAACAGATCATTTTTCATTTTTATTTTTTAAAAGATTTTATTTATTTGAGAGAGAGAGAGAGGGATAGTGAGAGAGCACAAGTGGGGAGGAGAGGGAGAAATGGGCTCTCCCTGAGCAGGAAGCCCAATGTGGGCGACGGATCCCAGGACCATGGTTTCATGACCTGAACTGAAGGCAGACACTTAACCAACAGAACCACATAGGTGCCCCAAAGCAGATAGTTTTTTAAACTGTGAAAAGTATTTAACCTTTGTGGAAATAAAGAGCATTTTGAAATTAGCTGAGGTCAATGTGGTTCTACTCTCAGTTTAGCTAAATGAATCTCGCACTCTAGTTGAATAAGAATAGGTGGTAAGTATATAAGCAAAGTATATAAGCAAAATCTACTCCTTATGCTTCAGTCTGGTATAGATTCCAATCCATCATTGCCCTGGCGCATATATTTACTATATAAAAAAATCAGGGGATACCTGGGTGGCTCAGTTGGTTAAGCTGCTGCCTTTGGCTCAGGTCATGATCCCAGTGTCCTGGGATGGAGTCCCACATCCAGCTCCTTGCTCAGTGGGGAGCCTGCTTCTCTCTGCCTCTGCCTGCCTCTCTGCCTGCTTGTGTTCTCCCTCTTTCTCTCTCTCTCTCTCTCTGACAAATAAATAAATAAATAAATAAATAAATAAATAAATAAAATCTTTGAAAAATAAAAAAATAAAAATAAAAAATCAAGTGCTATGTTAAATCCAAAGCCTCAGAAGAAAGACTTCAATCCTAAGAAACACTGATAGCTTAACAATGTAAAACTTTATCTAGAGTACATAGGTCATTAAGCTAGGGCTGCTGAAACAATACACTGAAGATTTACAGTAACACCTGGAAGTTCCTTCTAATATATGTATAAATAGAATCATGGAAGCTTTTTGTGATATCTGTTTTATGGTTTTAAAGATTTAATGAACCAAATGAAAACTGAATCTGTTTATATCCCATCCTTTATATCTAGGTAAGGTGAAATCTATTCTCATTTTCAAGGTAGAATTTTACATGTCCATGTTTTTTTCTTTTTTAATATTTTATTTATTTGAGAGAGAAAGAGGGAGAACACAGAGGGAGAGTGAGAAGGCAGAGCAGACTCCCTGCTGAGCAGAGAGCCCAATGTGGGACTCCATCCCAGGACCCTGGGATCATGACCTGAGCTGAAGGCAAATGCTTAACTGATTGAACCACCCAGGGCCCAATGTGTCCATACTTTTTAAGCCACATTTAAAGAAATCATGTCTTAACTAATCTTGGATGTTATCTCTTAATTGTGTACATGAAACTATGGTAGATTTAATAGACACTCATCATCTAGACAGTAGACCCTTCACATGTTCTCCAAACCAATCAAATTTGGGTTCTTCAACATTTTCTGTGTCATTAAAATAAGGAGTAGAATTAGCAGATTCAATGAAGACTTGTGTTTCCCTTATCACACTGGATATCTAGATGCCATTTGGATTGAGTTTGGGAGATAGGGAAGTATAGATATTTCTTGTCCTGAGTCTCTTACAAGTAGAGATGTAGAATGGTGAATGAGATCATGAAGAAACTAGCTGTTGACTGAAGAGTACCACCAGTTGCCGTGGTAGTGGTATTAGCTGGATTTGGGGCAGTCCAGATATTCTGGGAGGAGTTACTTGAAAGTGTTACAACAGTTGTTTGATTTGAATAAGTCTGGGAGGGCAGGAGCAGTGCCAGAAGCAGCAGCCCCAGTCCTAGCCTGGCCATCATGGCTGCCCAGGTCTGCTCCATTGGCACCAGTATGTGGCGCACCTCACTGGATGCCAGGGTAAGTGGAGAACTGCTGGCTTGGGGCATATCCAGGCAAGGTCCCTAATCAACATGTTTTTTCTTTTTTAATATTTATTTATTTATTTTAGGGGGCAGGGAGAGGGGCAGAGAGAAAATTTCAAGCAGACTCCCCGCTGAGTGCGGAACTCCTCATGGGCTGGATCCCACATCCCGAGATCACAGACCTGAGCCAAAATGGAGAGTTGGTTCCTTAACCAACTGAGCCACCCAGGCACCCCCTAATCAACATCTTAATAGAAATTTTTATGGAGGGGAGGGGTGCCTGGGTGGCTCAGTCGGTTAAAGCCTCTGCCTTCAGTTCTGGCATCGAGTCCTGCATTGGGCTCTCTGCTTAGCGAGGAGCCTGCTTCCTCCTCTCTCTTTCTCTGCCTGCCTCTCTGCGTACTTGTGATTTCTCTCTCTGTCAAATAAATAAATAAAATCTTTAAAAAGAAAAAAAAGGAAATTTTTATGGAGCTTGATAAGATGGTTTCAAAATTAAGAACAGAAATATCTAAAGAGGGATGCCTGGGTGGCTCTGTGGGTTGGTCCTCTGCCTTTGGCTCGGGCCCTAATCTCAGGGTCCTGGGATCCAGCCCTGTGTTGGGCTCTCTGCTCAGTGGGGAGCCTGCTTCCCTCTCTCTCAGTGCCTGCCCTTCTGCCTAGTTGTGATCTCTGTCAAATAAGTAAATAAAATCTTAAAAAAAAGAAATATTTAAAGATATCTGAGAAATTCCCTTTAATTTTTATTTTTCAAAGGAAGCAGAATGGGCTAGATGGTCATTTAACATACTCTAAATAGGTAATATATGGAATGAAGCAGTATTGGTGCCAAAAAAGCTAATTTAGCACTACAACAGAATATACAGAAAAAACACTAACATAGATGGAAAGATGGAATTTACAGGCAGTAGGAATAGAACAAGTGACCATAAGAAATTAAATTACATTCTAACTCACGAAACTTGAAAGCAATTACAGACAGATTCAAGTTGATTTCTTAAGGTTTATATTGAAATAATAAAAGAACAAAAACCTTAAATGGTTAAAATAAATTGCACCAGACTAGAGAGAGTTGTAATATATATGGAAGGATTCATATACCTATTAAAAAAAATTGTTGGGCCTCTTGGGTGGCTCAGCGGGTTAAGCAACTGACTCTCGATTTCAGCTGAGGTCATGATCTTAGGGTTCTGATATCAAGTCCTGAGTTGGGCTACACATTGGGTGTGGAGCATACTTAAGATTCTTTCTCTTCCTCTTTGCCTCTCCCCAGCTATCTTCCCTCTCTCAAAAAAAAAGTTGTTCAAAAATAATGAGGAAAAAACACAAATTCCTTTATAAATTTGGTCAAATTTATGAAAAAAAATGTCTAGAAAGGAAGGTGAAAATGTTTAAAATAGTGACAAATGCTCAACTTTACTGAGTGATTCATAATGTGTAAATTAACACAATAATGAATTAATTTTTCTCCCAAAAGACTGGCAAAACTTTTAACTATGAATCATGCTTTATTGATAAGTGAGGGAATGCATGCCATTATTTATTATTAGTGGAAGTGTAAAGTGGTACAAAATTTGAAAAGAAATTTAGTAATAGCTTTCATTTGAATATATTTCATACCATTAAACCCAGAAATTTACCACCAGGAATTGAAAACCTTCATCAATAGAAGACTGGTGAAATATTCTTCTGTATATCCATAGCTTTGAATAGTACCCAATCATTTACATTTTTTTAAAAGTGTGGTGAAATAGACATAATATAAAATTTACTATCATAATCATTTTTTAGTGTTAGAGTGTTAAATACATTCATATTGTGGTGAAACCAATCTCCAGACTGTTTTCATCTTGCAAAACTGAAACTTGGTACCCATTAAATAACAACTCCCCATTTGTCCCTCCCCCAGCTCTTGGAAGCCACTATTCTATATTCTGTTTGTATGAATATGACTACTCTATATTCTTCATGTAAGTGAAATCATATAGCATTTGTATTTTTGTGACGGGCATATTTCATGTAGCATAATGTCCTCACATTTCATCCATGTTATAGCATGTATCAGAATTTCCTTCTTTCTAAGACTAAATAATATTTCCTTATATGTATGTACCACATTTTTAAAATCCATTTATCTACTGATGGAAACTTGGGTTGCTTCTACTTTTTGGCTATTGTGGATAATTCTGTTATGAACATGGGTGTGTAAATAGCTCTTTATAACCCTGTTTTCAATTCTTTTGGGTAGAATTTCTGGACCATATGGTAATTCTATTTTTAATTTTTGAGATATAACCATACTGTTTCCTGTAATGGCTGTGCCATTTTACATTCCCACCAACAGTATAAAAAATTTCCAATTTCTCCACATCCTTGTCAGCACTTGTTATTTTCTCTTTGTTTCTTGATAGTTGCCATCCTAATTGGTATGAGGTGGTATCTTGTGGTTTTGATTTGCATTTTCCTAATGATTAGCTATGTTGAGAATATTCTTCATTTGTTTGTTGGCCATTAGTATATCTTTTTGGAGAAATGTCCTTTTATTATCAGATTTTGCTGTTGTTGCTATTATTGTTGTTGAGTTGTAGGAGTTCTTTACATATTCTGGATATTAACCTCTTACTAGAGATATGATTTGCAAATATTTTCACCAATTCCATAGATTGCCCTTTTACTTTGATTCTGTCCTTTGGTTCAGTTTTTCATTTAGTTTTCATTATAGTTTTACCTCTTACATTTAGATCTTTGATCCATTTTGAGTTAATTTTTTTTTTATGGTAAGGTAAGGGTCCACATTTATTCTTTTGCAAATGGGTATCCACTTTTCCCAGCATCATTTATTGAAGAGACTGTGCTTTCCCCAGTCAGTAGTCTTGGCATCCTTGTCAAAAATCAGCTGACCATATACATGTGAGACCATATTTCTAGGCTTTCTATTCTTTTTTATTGGTGTATATCTGTCTTTATGTCAGTACCACACTGTTTTGATAATTGTATTTTGTTTTGAAACTGTACGATTTCACTCTTATGTGGAATTTAAGACACAAAACAGATGAACATAGGGGAAGGGAAGGAAAAATAAAATAAGACAAAAACAGAGGGAGGCAAGTCATAGGAGACTCAACTATAGAGAAGGAACTGAGGTTTGGTGGAGGGGAGGTGGATGGGGGGAATGGGCTAAATGGGTGATAGGTGTTAAGGACAGCACTTGTTGTTATGAACACTGGGTGTTATAAGTAAGTGATGAATCACAAAACTCTACTCCTGAAACCCATACTACACTATACGTTAACTAACTTGAATTTAAATAAAAACTTGGAAGAAAAAAGAGAAGGAAATCAGGGAATGTGAGACTTTGTCCTCCAACTTTGTTCTTTTTCGAGATTGTTTTGGCTATTTATGGTCCCTTGAGAGTCCAAATGAGTTTTAGGATGGATTTTTGTATTTCTGCAAAACATATTGTTGGACTTTTGATAGGGATTGCACTAAATTTGTAGGTTTGTTTGGGTAGTATTGATATCTTAACAATATGAAGCCTTCTAACCCATTCTCACAGGATTTCTTTCCATGTATTTATGTACTCTAATCTCTTTCAGCAACATTTTGTAGTTTTTAGTTTACAAGTCTTTTGCTTCCTTGGTTAAGTTTATTCCTTAGTGTTTTATCCTTTTTGATGCTATTGTAAGTGGAATTATTTTCCTTAATTTCCTTTTCATATTATTCATTGTATATAGAAACTCAAATAATTTTTATACATTCATATTTTTTAAAAGGTAGATATTATGAATACAAAAATCTCTAGGATACATTACTGAATAAAAACAAATACATATTTCAGAATTCAGTAAGATACAACTTATGAAAAAGAAGTCTCTACATATTAATATACTACCACTCTATAAATGAGTTTTTTTCACATTTGCCCACAATGATGGACCACAATATTCCTGTGTGATATTGTGATTTATAATATTTATATATTTTGGTCTTTGCCCATGGTTCCTGGCTCACAGATCCCCAAGGCCTTGGAATTTCCTAATTGATAAGAGTGATGGGAGCATCTTTTGTTATAGTTATTTGGTCTCTTGTCCTCAGTTCTTAAAATTTCTTCAATCATAAGGGTGAAATGGATGTCTTGATATTTATAAATGCCCCTTTCAACCATAATTGAATTTATGTTAATAAGGTGGCTGTTGGAAATCGCCTAAAATGGAGGCAGGTGTGCTTGCCAAGGGAACCAATCCTGCTTAGAGGGTTAGAAGTTCCAGCCTACCCCTGATCTGGGGAGATGGGAGAGGAGTTGGAGGTTGAATTAATCACCTATGGGCAATGTTTTGATCAATCATGCCTATGTAATGACGTCTCCATAAAAACCAAAAGTACAGCATTTGGATAGCCTCCAGGTTGGTGAACCAGATGCAATGACATGATGCTGAGCCAGGCCCAGACAGATTCCAAGCAGACAGAAGCTCCTTTGTTTGGAAACTTGCCCTATATATCTTGTCATCTGGCTATTAATTTGTATCCTTTAATATCCTTTGTAATTAAGTGGTAATAATCTTGTGAGTCAACTGGTTTCCTGAGTTCTGGGAACCACTCTAGCAAATTAATTAAATCCCAAGAGGTAGTCATAGGAACCTCTAACTTGGAGTCAGATGGTAAAAGGAGCGGTGACAACCTGGACTTTTGTCTGGCATCTGAAGTGGGGGTAGTCTTGTGAGGTTGAGCCCTTAATTTGTGGAATCTGAGTGAGACTGTCTTTGGATAGAAAATGAACTGTAGGACACCCATCTGGTGTCTGAAGAATTTCCTGACATGGTTTTTCCCACCCATAAGAATTGATGTCAGAGACATACTCTGTTAGAAAAGGGGCTTTCAGTCCTTTTCTGCTTTGGTCCCTCTCTCCTAGAAAAACATTCCCATTTTGTTCTGTATCTTGTGTTTTCAGTTTATCTATCATAATTTAGTCAAGTGTGGGCTAAAGGCACTTGATTGATTATGAAATTTATAACTTTCTCTTACACAATGGGGATGTTTGTGAATAGGTTTTTGAAAAGAAGAATAACAATGAGTGGCTGCATTTTATA
>PISX010019087.1:0-38987 GCA_004024625.1 Mellivora capensis
AAAAAAAAAAAAAATCCCTTAGAAGTAGCCTTGATATCTAAGGGGAGGGATTAAAAGTATTAACCCAATTGCTGGGTGTCCAGAACCGAACCAGCATTACAGTTTTGTTTTCTCCCTCTCCCCATCCACCTTCGCAGATCTGGAAGGAGTCATGGTGAGTTCGAATTAGCTTGGCAGGGACCAACGAGAAAGCCGGTCCAGCAAGCAGTAACAATCTCTGGCCTCATCAACATTTCTCTCCCTACCTCGCCTTCTTCGCCCGTCGCTTCTTTCAAGTCCCCATCTCCGTCCGCGTCGGTTTCCTCCGGGATTCCGTCAGTGTCGGTAGCTCCTGGGCCCCGGGGAGCAGCGGCCGTTTCATCTGGCTCCCCTGTCTCTCCTCCTTTTTCCGTGGGCGACTCGCAGGCATTATCCATAGCAGCAAGGTAAAGGGGAGAGATCGCAGTCCTGACAGCTCCGGAGCTCCCGACCTAGTGTAATACAGCAGCCCAGAAGCTTACTTCCTGTAGTCGCGCTATGATAACATCACTCCTACGGCTCCTCGGAGGGGACAGTTTGAAGCAAGCGTACGGGACTTCGGGGCTTCGTTTTAACTCTGAATTGGTGGCGGATGGAGAGGGAGGATTCAGGGTACAAAATTCAGTTTGTGGATTTTCCTTCCACGTTGGGAAATCAGCATTTGTAAAGGAGAGTTTTGTTGTTTACTGAAGGACTCCCCGCGCTTCCCCGAAACTTCTGCCTTTCTAAAAAAGTAGTTAACTCCTTAATCCGCTTTCTTCAGAGTAAAGTTTGGAGACGGGAGAAAACTCAATTCCGCCATCGCCCGTGTCGTGGGATGCGGCTATCTGATAAACTTAGGCAGGGACTCAACCTCGTACATTTCAATGGGTAGAGGGCGTGGGCCTGTGTGAGTCTCCAGCATTTCTCTTCGGTTCCTTAAGCACCTTAAAAAAATCATATGGCTTGAACAGAATTGATCCAATCCATTTATTCATCCCACAACTTTTGACCACTTACTTCGAGCTAGGAACAGTTCTAGTAGCAAAAACACATAGTTTCTACCCAATTAAGTGAGTTTTCCAATTCACCAGTCCTCAAGATCGAGGTCGGTTTCACAAACCTGACTTCTTATGTCAGTTTAGTTAATCTCATCAAAAGCAAGAGGAAGCAAATCCTGCTGGGAAGGGAGGTCTTCTTTTTTGCACATTTCACTTTAACAAGCCATTTCAGAGATTGGGACCATGAAGAAGTGGAGATGTTTCTATTTAAAAATTTTCCTCTCTTCCCTCATTGAGGTACGGAGCGGTGCATTTTATTTACCTCTGCAACACTAGGTCTCCACATCCACCACATATTTAATTTATACGCGCTGAAAGAATGGGCTTGGAAATGTAGGTGCGCGTTACCATATTTCTCTCTTTGTTTCTACGCTGCCTGGGTGAATTACCGTATTTCCTGTCCTGAAGGCTCCCCAAACCTTTGGGGAAGGAGCGCACTTCGGTAGGCGCATACAGGTGGGACCTGTTTGTTCTCTTCCACCTGTACAGAGGGTATCTATAAGGCGCTTTCCTCTTGCCCCCGGAGGCCTATCTTCGCAGATCCGGGTCCATTTCCCGCAGATCAAAGACACCTGCTCGCGCCGGCCGAGCCCCGCCCAGCTAGGTGGGTAAGGGGGCGGGGCGCGGGGGCTCGGTGACGCGTGACGCCAGATCCCGGAAGTGACGCGCTCCTGGGGCGAAAAGGCGGGGGGGAGGGGGGGTGGTGTCCCCGGCCGGTTTGGGGGGTGCGTTGCCCGGAGACGGAAAGTTTGGGAGCCGGAGCGGGCTCGGCCGCAGCCCTGGGAAGGGGGTCCAGGGGGCGGTGGCCCTGGGGATGGGGAAGGAGCAGGAGCTGCTGGAGGCAGCCCGCACCGGGCACCTCCCGGCGGTGGAGAAGCTGCTGTCCGGGAAGCGGCTCTCCTCAGGCTTCGGGGGCGGCGGCGGCGGCGGCTCCTCCGGGAGCAGCGGCGGCGGCGGCGGCGGCCTCGGGTCCTCGAGCCATCCCCTCTCCAGTCTGCTCAGGTGAGTAACGCCCTGGGGCTGGACGGCCGCCTGGAGACCCCCTCTCCCCCGCCTGTCTTCTGGGTCTCCAGAGAAGTCCGCGCTCCTGAGACCTGAGCGGGTGGGTTTTACTGGGTGCCCCGGGTCGAGGGCGGGCGGCCCACGGGGAGAGGAGCGCGGGTGCGGGTCTGCGCGGCGCCCGGCTCTGGTCTCGCATCCTGACCCAGCTGAGGAGAATGGTGGGAGTGCCCAGGTGGCAGCCGCCGCCGCCGCATGGCACAGCCCGGCTTCACCCTCGCCCGCTGTAGGGTGCCAGCTGTCCTATCTCACAAGCCACTTCAGAGCAAAGAAGTATTTATTTTAAATATCCCTCGCCTCCTGCAGAATCTCCCACGCTTTGCAGAATCTCGCCGCTCGCCTAGAGAAAATTCTCTTGATTCCCCTTCCACCACGCTCCGCAGGACCTGGCTTTTGTTTATATTAACATTGTGTCTGGATTTATTACGTTCAAAGTATTCTTTTAGTCCCTCTTGTGCTTAAAGCTCAAATTCTAGGTCGTTGTAGTGAACCTCATTGGATTAGTCTAAGTGGCATGTGCAGGATTCATTAAGGGGTTTATTCGTCAAGAAACAAAGCTTTAGAAAGACTGGTTTAGGAAGCTCAGGGGTGCTTTAAAGTTCTCTGAGACCTGTTGTTAAACCCTTGAATCTGGAGATGTACCGATTGAGAGAAAAAGGTCACTTTTGCATGGCTTGGAGGGGGGAATTGGAGGTGCTTTGTCAGTGTGAGTAAAATGTGTTGGTTCAGCAGCACTTTCATTGCCTGTTTTCTTTTCCTTCCTTGTTCTTTTGAGGTTTTTAAGAAGTGGAAGTTCATTTAGAAATGGCTTCGTTGGCTTTTGTTCCCCCTTAGTTTATGTAACTTCATTTTGAGTGAGCTTGGACCAAAGCAGCCCAAGGACCTGATAAATTGTTAGGTATTAAGCACTGAGTACAAACCCAGGTCTACACAGGAAGATTTTTAAAAAGCAGTATAAGAGAAGAACTGTCCCCAGGAGTTCTTTTGGGGAGGTTAAAACCAGTGCTCTTTGCTGCCCTTTCTCCAGCTCCTAGAACAATGCTGTTACACAGTTGGTACTCAGGATTCATTGAATGAATAAAAGTATCTCTTAGAGGATGACAAATTTCTAAATAGGCTGATGGTGGTACTGGCAGTAATTGTTAGTAGTTCAGAGAAATGAGGCATAACTTTGGGAATGAGATAGAGACCAGAGCTTCTAGGAGGAGGACTTCAGCTGGCTCTGAAGGATGTGAAGATTTAGATAGGTGAAGTACAGTGAGAGCATTCCAGGCTGGCAAGCCATTATCAGAGGCACAGAAGCAGGAAAGGAAACTTATCTGGTGCTCGTGGGGCACTAGAAGAACTTCCTGCCTGTAGCCTCGAGTGGTTGAGCGTGATAAAGGGTAATAATAATGAATGGGTACACTTCCATTTTTCAGAGTGACTTAGTCTTTCTTAAGTTTATACTCCCAGTCCTTAGATCAGTGCCTGACAACTGATGGGTATTCATTAGATGTTCTTTTCTTTTTTTTTTTTTTTAATATTTTATTTATTTATTTATTTATTTATTTATTTATTTATTGTCGAGGAAAAGAGAACACAGGCAGGGGGAGAGGAGCAGAGGCAGAGGGAGAAGCAGGCTTCTCACTGAGCAGAGAGCCCAATGCATTACTTGATCCCAGGACCCTGAGATCATGACCTGAGCTGAAGGCAGATGCTTAACTGACCGAACCACCCAGGCGCCCCTTAAAAGATGTACTTTGAATGCATGCATTCGGTTTCAGATCTTCCCTGGATTGCTTCCCCCCACCCCACCCCGGATTACTTTGATATATCTGCAGTTCTGATGTCTGAGAGATGAGAGGAAGACTGTACAAGTTTGGAGGTGACTATCTCTCATTAGCTGAATAGTGTAGTATTTGGAGGTTTGCCAGAAATACCTTAACCCCTAGTATATCCTGCTGAAGTGAGAAACTTTCAGATATCTCCCACCTTCAAGTACAGATCAAATTACTTTTACTGCTCACACCCAAAGACTGTTGAAATTTTGCTGAGGATTTTGCTGCCATGTAGTTAAGCAAGACTAGGAAATCTTTGCTGACCACAGCGTTTTTACTTTGGGCCTCATGCTAAAATGTCCAGTCTCTTGTCATAAAGTGTGCCTATGTCTCCATTTCCTTGCATAAGACAGCTGACCCCTGACTTGCTCTTGTGTCTCTTATGGAGATGGTAGGTGGCCCAAGAGCAGCCCCAGTCTGTCACCCTGGGATTCCTAGGGGCAGGGAGGCTCTGCAGGCACTAGTTACACTAGGTGTGTCATTAATTAGAGGTGATTCTGGTTCAACCTAGTGAAAGATTTCTGAGCAACACTCACTCTATATTTAAATAGTCCCTAGGTCAGCATGTCCTCCCTTTTTAGGTTTGGGAATTTCCCTGTGCCCACATTCCCCACCTCCAAGGACCCTTAACAAGAGCTGTGGAATCATAGCTTCAGATCTGGCCTTCGCATTAGCTGCCGTACCCCACCCTCACTAGTAGTGCCACTGCAACATATGTTTGTCCAGCTGTTTGAGTGACCAAGTAAAGCTGGCACGAATGGGAGCTTACAGCTGCAGTGGATATAAATATTCTAAACCAATATGTGTGTTTGCCCCATTCATCTATTTATGAGACACCAGTTTCACAAAGGTTTTATGTTTATTCTTAAGCTACAGAATGCACCCTCTCTCACCCCATCTCTTTATTCCTACACTTCTTGGGCTTAGGTCTTAACTTCTTAAAGCCCTCCCTAATGACCCCAATACACACAGATCTCTCAGGCTTCTACTTGTTTGGAACCCATCATCTGGAGTGTACAGTAGCTCACTGGCTCGTACTTTACTTGCCTAGCTTTCCTAGTTTATTGCTTTGTCCTGTCAGTATAATATTTACCTAGAGTAACACTCACCAGTTGAGAACGTACCAGAGAAAGTCAGCAAAAACTTTAGGAAAAAAAAGTTGTTATAAACTTCATGTCTTTCTGAGCTTCACGTATTTACTGCACATTTATTCCAAGGCAGTACAGTATATTGTTCTGCAGTCCACCTGCCTGAATTCACAGTATACTCCCCCCAGAGACTAGCTACTTGATTTTATACAAATTACGCACCCGCTTGGAGCCTCAATTTCTGCATCTGTAAAATGGGGACAGTATTGTTTGTCTTGTAGGTATCACCTTAGATACTGTATGTAAGATACTTCCGTAGTTTCTTGTGGAATGCTCATTCCACATGTAATGTATGTAATGAATGTAAATGCTCCCTGTTAACCATCCTCAGGTCAGTTCAGCCCGTGCAGTTTTGCCATACCATCCCTGCTGTATGCAAAGTACCATGCCAGACATATTATAAATGGGGTTCTTTCACACTTCGGAGTGTGTTTTCTGGGTTGTGGCAGATTAGAGATAGTAAATAAGGGAGATCGCCTGCTTAGGTAGGCACATTAGTGATGTTCATTTATCTAGTGTTTACCCATCATCTACTTTGTGCCCAGGGCGATTGCTATGTGTGCTGCAAAGTTTAGCTCAGATCTAGGACATAGTAGGTACTTAAAATTAGCCCCTCTCCTGATACATAGTCTGTTTCCTTATGGCATTTATAGCAGCATATGTCTGTGTGACCAACTGACAAAATAAGAGACAGAAAAAGCAATTAAAATCTATCATAATTTTTCCCCACCAGTAATTTGAGACTATTAACGTAGATGTGCATAGCCCTACACACTTGCATATGCCCCAGGCATCATTGTACTGTAGCTTAGTGCTTTAATTTCTGTTTGTTATGACTCTTAGCCATCAGATACAGATGAAATTATATTCAGTGTAGCATGTTAATGGAAGTAGGAAGAACATATTTTAGCTTTTTTATCCAAAATAATTCAAGTATAATTTTTGTTACTTAAAGAGACGGCAACAGATTATTTAAAAGCATAGTTACCTGAAATGTCTAGTCCTAAAAAGGTTCTGGGTGGCATGAATTTTGCTTTATATAATACGATCGCATTTTCTGATTGTTGAACAGATGTATGCCTTCAGTCAGTACCTTGGAACAGGCACTGTGTTAAACTTCTGTTTAACTCATGGTGTTTTTCAGCCTGCGCACAAATTCTCATGTAATGCAGAGTTTGATATGTTGGTGGTCATACTGAAACTACTGATTTCCAGGAAAGCAGATTCTAGATGAGAAGACGGTAAGATATGGGTAGAAGTGAATTCTATCTACTAAAGGGCAAAAATACCTGAGAAAAGGAAATGTTACAAGAAAACATCATATATTAAAAATATATAGAATTATGAGCTAAATACTGATATATGTGAATAATATAAAGTGAAATGCAGGGGCGCCTGGGTGGCTCAGTGGGTTAAAGCCTCTGCCTTTGGTTTAGGTCATGGTCTCAGGGTCCTGGGATCGAGCTCTGCTTTGGGCTCTGCTCAGCGGGGAGCCTGCTTCTCCCTCTCTCTCTGCCTGCCTCTCTGCCTACTTTGATCTCTGTCCATCAAATAAATAAATAAATAAAATCTTAAAAAAAATAAAGTGAGATGCATTTCTGAGGGTTCAGAAGCACAGAGAAACTAAACCAAAGGCTAGGATGAAGGAGTAGATTATATCATGGTTTAGGGGAATTCTATACTTAATTTCTTAAGCTTAAGAGTGAATAAGCAAAGAAGCCAAGGAGGCTTACTGGAGAAATCGGAAAATTTATAGACCGTAGCATTAAATGTGGCTATAAATTGGTTTTTACTCTACGTTTTGGGTGGTGGGGGAGACTGTCCAGAGATAGCTACAGTTTGCCAAAAATAAGAAATATTTCTTGAAATAAGGAATGAAGAATGAAAGCTTTTGAAAAATGGACCCCACTTTGGGGAGAATAAAAAGTTCTTCCAATGTCAGAAGATATGACAACTTATTCATTGGTTTTTAAGAAAGATTCCTAATATTTATGTCAGGAATTCAGACTTAAAAAAAGAGATGGTTAACATAACCATTCCATTAAAGTGGTCCTTCAAAGTTCACTCCCCAGAATGATTGTGTAGCTTGGCAAGACAGCTTTTCTCATGATGGCCCTGTTACTTTTGTCGTCCCATGGTGCCAGATTTCTTTTGAATAATACCTAACTTGAGCAAAATGATTTTAACATCCTAAGGAAGAGGACAGTGCTGACCAAGGACTATAGAATGCAAGGTCCTGAAGCAGGGTCTCATGGGTTTGTGTGATCTAAGTTCTCGTTCTTTCCAGTGAATGCAACAAAATAAAACCAAACACAGCTATCTGTTAGGATAGCAGTTTTCTAGATCTTACACTAAACCCTCTTAATTCATTAAAAATGGTTTTTAAAGAACTTCTTAATATATCTCTTTAAAGTATGATTTTATTGGGATAGCGGTCCTTTCCCTTTATTTTGGAATTGCTGTGCATTTTTGCTTTCTTTAAAGCAGAATATGACTTTGTGTGGTTATTTTATATCTAAAAATAATGCCTATCTTAAACTGAGAAAGGCATGTACTTATAGAAAAAGATAAATTTAACAAGTTTGAAGAGTCAGACATTTCCCTTTTTCTGAATTCTCCCAATTGAAGTTGGGTTTTTACTGTGTTAGTTACGAAAATTAGAGACTGGACACAGTGGAACAGTCTTGTGGTCTGAAGAATTTGATTTGTATCCAGTCAGCTTCAGCATGTTCACTTGTCCTGGGAGATTGTGGTCCCAGTGAAAGTTGCATCCTTGGCCAGAAAAATCCCTTCAGAAGGTTCTTTTTTTCCTCTTGGTATGCTCACCCCAAACAGCTGTGAATTTTGGTTTGCAAAGAGGAAATTAAGGCTGTTTCTACCCTAGTTTTCAGGAGGGAAAGTAAATTACTGGGTTTTATAGCCCAGAGACACCAAGGAAACCCCAAAAGTAGATAGTGGAGAGTTTGTTCTTGGAAATGTCAGGCTCTCCTGTGGGTAGGAACTTGGTCTCTTCTGGACAGCTCTCAGAAAATGTTCCCCACACTGATTTCCAAAAGATTACTGGGAGATTTTCTGTGGTGTAGAAAATTACATCGTTACGTTCATAGAACATCTTCAAATAACTTTGGTGTGGTTAGAGTTAATGGTAGTAATACTAGGAATTATATGTTATGGCTTTGTATTTATCCTTTCTTAGTAATTTGTAGATCAAGTTTGTTTAGTTTACAAATCAAAAAGAGTTTTTAAAATGAGTCAGTTGTCTCTGCTTAACTTGTGATATCATTACCACTATTAAAAATGGTGGAGGGGCCCCTGGGTGGCTCAGGGGGTTAAAGCTTCTGCTTTCGGCTCAGGTCACGATCCCAGGGTCCTGGGATCGAGCCCCTCGTCGGGCTCTCTGCTCCGCAGGGAGCCTGCTTCCTCCTCTCTCTGCCTGCCTCTCTGCCTACTTGTGATCTTTGTCAAATAAATAAATAAAATCTTTAAAAAAAAATTGGTGAACAGAACTGCCCCCTGACTTGCTTAACTGGTGAGGGATATAGCATGGCTCCTGAAGGTCAGGGTCTGACCCAGCTCTGCCTTGTGAGGTAGGCAAATTACGTAACCTCTCTGAGAGTCTGTGTCTTCATATATATGTGTATATATATCTGGAATAGTATCTACTTCCTGAAGCAGCATCACATGAGCTAAAATATGGAAGGCACATAATGCCTGGCACATGGCCAAACACTTGGTAAACCTTGGCTGTAAAATTATCTGAATGGAGCCCAGTGCTTGCTGCCTTTGATTAAATGGGAATGATTTCTATTGATGCCATTTCAAGATGTATAATAACTGATAGCAGAAGCTCCCAGACTTTTTAAATGTGAGTCCCATTTTTAGAAGCAAATGGTAATAGTGGCAAATTATAAACCGATACAGGTCCTCAATCTTTTGTCTGAAACCGTGGTGTTTAGTATCCAAAATTTTGGGGTTGTTGGAGAGTAATAGCAAGCTGCTAGTAGAATCTGGGTCAGCACTCTGAAACATATTACCGCAGTGAAGTCTGTCAATATTCACAGTAAAAGGGATACATTTGAAGAAGCTCTGTATCAGTTTAAGGCAGGTTTTATACCTGAACTAGTTTGCCACTAACTTTAAAACATTTGTTTTCAGAGATTTCTAGATATCTGAATTGTAAATAAGGGATCATAGATCTTTGTATTTATTATAAAAAATTGCTAGATACATGAAAGCACAAAGAAGAAAATAAAATCTTCTGTAATTCCACCACCTAAAAGAATTCACTGTTTCAATTTTGGTGTACATTCTTTGATCTTTTTTTCTGTAAAGTTTTTTTGTTTTTTGTTTTTTTTTGTTTTGTTTTGTTTTTAGCAGAAATGACATTGTTCTGTATGTACTTTGTCTCAGAACTTCATTTAATATATTATAAACACTTTCCTATCATTTTCTCTTCAACTTCATTTTAAATGAATAAGTGGTATTCCACAGTGGGTATGGACTGTAATTTATTTAATCCCTCCTCCGCCATTAGACATGCATTTGTTTTTAGTTTTCTGCTATTGGAACAGCACTGGGATGCACTGTCGTGTATATAACATTTGGTGCACACTCATGCTTATAACATTTATATACTCAGAATAGTAGATGTAATTTGAGTATTCAACCATTGCAAAAACCCCATATGCCATTGTATTTGAGGACTCTTACAGTAATTCAAAGGCCCCTTACATCTCCTGGGTCCTTCTGATTGGAAAGTAATGTACTGATCTATGGCTGCTAAATGTTACTTATATTTAGAAAGTTACCTTTGTGCAGGCATAAGATTTTTAATGGTCAAGTTGGGGCCTCTCGGGTCCTTCTTCAGAGGCTAATGTTTAGTAGAGGGCCATTAATAACACAAATGCAAGGAGTAACATGCTCCAAGTAAAACAAGACAAAAGCCATTTTCTTTTGTTCTAGTTTTTATTATGGGAAATTTCAAACATACGAAGTCAAGAGAATAAAATAATGAATCCTTGTGTACCATATGTACTTGTAAGACAATTACCAGCTTCTTACCAATTTTGTTTCTTTTTAATCAGGCCTCCAACTAAATTACTTTGAAGAGAATCCTGTATGTTTTATTACTCAGTACATGTCTTTAAAAGATAAGGACTGTTTAAATAGTCACAATACCATTATCACATCTAGAAAATGGCAGTTTCTTAAAACCATCAAATGTTTAGTTACAGTTCAAATTTTCCATATTGTCTAAAATATTTTATATTTTACAGTTGGTTTTTTCAACTCTGTGTCCAAACATGGCCCATACATTGTATTCATTTGCTATATCTCTCAGTCTCTTTAACTCTCTGGGTTTCATCTCTGTAATTTTTTTCTTCAGTTTATTTGTTGAATAAAAAAAGGTATTGGGCCCATTTCCCACAGTGTGGTTTTGCTGATTGCATCTCTGAGGTATCACTTAACATGTTCATCTGTCCCTTGTAGTTCCTGTAAGCTGGAAATCAGATCGGGAGACTTGTTCTCATCAGGTTCTGAGTTTTTGGCAGGATTTCTTCCTGGGGGTGTTGTGTACTTTCTTCATTTAGTCTTTATTTTTTTCGTGATATTGGCAACCATTGGAGATAACTGCCTTGATCCATTTTGCTTTCACTTATTAATTAGAAGACTTTTTTGGTTTTTTTTTGAGGGAGAGGGAGAATGCAAGTGGGAGCAGGGCAGGGGCACAGGGAGAGGGAGAGAGAATCTTAAGCAGGCTCCATGCTCAGCGCAGAGCCTGATGTGATCTCATGACCCTGAGATCATAACCTGAGCCTAAATCAAGAGTTGGACACTTAACTGACTGAGCCACCTAGTACCCCTAATAATAACCTTTTAAAAATGTGCTCTGAGACAAGACTGACAGCTTTACTGTGGTATAAAAAGAAGTTGAATTGGTTTATAATGAGTAGGTGTTATGTGTATTTGTGTATTTTACTTGAGTGATATTTCCTAGTTTGCGCTGGTTCATCTGGCCATTTGCAAATCATGTGTTCTAATCTTTGAAAGTGTAGATCGGCTAGCTTCTAATCTTTTTTCTCTCTTTAGTTTCATGCTGGCTGTGGATGGCCCTATAGATGACAAAGCCTTAAAAAAGATGCCGTAGGGATAGGGACTTGAGTAATCAAATTTTCTTAGGTTGCACTTTTAGAAGACCAATTTTAAATGGTTTTCCCACCAGCTTTATGGGTTGGCTCTAGATAAGAAGGTCGATGTGTCAAGCTGAGTTGCTACTTAGATTATTCAGTTTCATTTGTTACTCTGGATATGTTTTAATGTGTTACACTTTTTACATGAGCATTGAAGAGTCCACTGAATTGTCTTTCATTAAGTATACCAGCATATTTCTCTGTGTAATTATTGTTGATTTCTGTTATCGCATTGGGAGTTCCCATTCACAGCTCTGATTTTGAGTTCCTGTTATGACATCTGTGTGTTTTCTTTGCTTGGTTAGGAGCTCAACTATATACAAAAGCATTTCTTTTGTTATATTTTTTTCATTGGTTTTATGTATCTCAAGTAGGGGTGGGTGGTTCGGGTCTGGGTCCTTCTTCCTTGGCCCAGATTCCCTCCTTTGACTAGCCATACATACGGTATATTATGGAGTCAATTTAAAAGTGATAAAAGCAGCACATAGAGCCATTTTTTTTTTCTTTTTGACAGTTGCTGGGACAGTCAGCATTTTACTTTAGAGATTTTGACCTCCATTAGTCAATGACAGCATCGAGCGCTGTTATACTGACCGATTTTCTGGCACTTTCACGTGGGCTCTCAGATTCCTTAGAGAGCATTTTCATTAGTTCAGATGAAAAAGTAAAAATAAAAGTAAGAGAAATAAACTGAACTTCCAACATGGTTGAGTTGGATGGTGCATGGTTCTTGCAAGACTGAGGCTGTGGGAGGAGACTCTGTCTCCAGGTGATGGGGTCCATCCTTTGTCATGATAACACTGCATGCTTATCCCTGGCCATGGTGACTAGAGGCAACATGATGTATGGGGTCAGTCAAGCCTTTAACTGTGCCTGGAAAAGCAGCTCCAAATGTATGTCCCACCTATAATACCAGTAGTCAGCATTCATCGAATGTTCACTGATAGTTGAGGAGTAGCATTGATTTTTACATTTGGAAGGCATTATCAAGTGCTTGTCTTTCCTAGGATTAAGAAAGTAAACATTTTTTATTGTCCATCCTGTTGTGCATTTTGTGACTTTCAGCTTTGCACGTGTACAGTTAGATCTAATTAGAATAATTTCAGTCACAGCAGAAGTTTAAAGTCTCAGGGATTTTGATTTTTTTTATAAAGGCACATTCTATTGTTAAAGATTGGAACGTCTCTATGCTTACCTGTGAAAGGTAGACAGAGTGGTACTGTTACTTGAGGTATCAGCCATTATAGAAAACACAAGCTAGTTTATTTGGAGGTGGTACTTTATTTAACCTCAGATCCTTCTTAAAGGGTTTCTCTGCCTGTGTCACAACCCTTCTTGTCTGAGTGAACCAACCTGTTAACTTTGTTTCCTTTCATCTGAGTAAGCATTTTTTGTGATTTTCCATTGTTTCCTTTAAACACAACCCATTTCTCCAGTTATTTTACCTTTTGAATTATTGTCAAGATCCACTAAAAAGAAGTTCAATGACCAGGAAAGTTTACAAAACACATCAGTTCAGGGCTGTTTATGTGAATCATTGCAAGATTCTTAGGCCTTCTTGTGTTTGTTTTTAGATCTTTAACTCTTCTCTGGGCCTGGCAAGGAGCCCCTAGTCCTGGCTCTGTTTGTAACTCTCCGTGCATTGTTCCCCGCTCTACCTCTGATCCAGTTTGACAAAGTCTGTGCATTGAGTGGCTCTTACTCTTATCCTAGTTGGGTCTGGTTACCCGATTCTTGCTTCTCAAGGTTGTCCCCCTGCCATGATAAAATTGGCAAAAGCCAGCCCACATTGCAGTGCTGGGGTAGTTAGCTCACGAGTGAATTCCCAACAGCTCAGAGTTGCTGCAAATTGTACTGTAGGTGGGTATGTACCTGTGTATTTTCTCAGTCTACCTTTATAATATGCCTAGTAGATAATTATTGTTATTCCCATTTTGCAGATGAAGAAGCAGAGGTTCAGGGACAGGTTAAAGTGACCAGCACAGGGCCACACAGAGGGGTGCAGAGCCAGGAGTCTCTCTGGCTCCAGAACTGTAGCTTGCTTAGCACTCCGTGTGACCACTTGGAGAATTCACTCTCTCTGGAGGAGATTCAGACATCACATACTATATGCTTAGGTAATATTTTACCAAAAAAAAAAAAAAAAAGGTGAATTCGGGGTTTATTTTAATTTAATAGATGCTTTTATAACACTTACTTTGTGCCATCCACTTTCCTAAGCACTTCACAAATACTAACCTTTTTGTTCATGACAGCTCTTTGAGGAAGGCACTAGTATCTTTGCCATTTTATTGATGAGAAAACTGAAGGACAGAAAAGTCACATAGCTTGTGCCAGGTAGTAAGGAAGTGGTAGAGGTTGGTTTTGAACCCAGGCAGACTGGCTCTGGAGTCCTTGCCTCTTAGTTTTTATGCAACTGGGGATTCTTCCTTTTATCCAAGAATGTAACACAAAATCCCTTTAGAACAGTTTGACTACATAAAGTGAGAGGCTTATTTTAAAAAAAAATTGGCAATTTCCTTGGAATATAGGAAAATTAGATGAGGGGAATGTCTTTAAACCTATGCCAATAATATATTAGTTTAGAGGATATAAGGGAATGCCCCGCAGCTCATAAAGAGGAAAGAGCCTCCCATATTGCTTCTTTCAGACTTTTCTTCTAGAAAATTCCATCTTCCTCTCAGGCAGGTTAATGCAGTCATGAATTTCATCTGGGAGAAAATTCAGCCTCCCCCAACCCCCTTCCCCAAGTTCAAAGTGATAAAGGTTTGTTTTGGACACGTGACTGCCAGATGTACCACCAAGGCCAAAGTGTGTGCAAGAGAAGTAAATCTAAACAATTGGCAAGAAACCAGAGGCCTGCGTATTTGAAGTTATTTCAAACTCTTGCTCCCCACTCTGCTTTTTAACAGTTCTCTCCACTCCTCCTACCTCATTGGTGATTGATGACCACATTTTTTAAAAAAAATTTTATTTATTTATTTGACAGACAGAGATCACAAGGCGGAGAGGCAAGCAGAGAGAGAAGGGGAAGCAGGCTCCCTGCTGAGCAGAGAGCCCTATGTGGGGCTCGATCCCAGGACCCTGAGATCATGACCTGAGCTGAAGGCAGAGGCTTTAATCCACTGAGCCACCCAGGCATCCCATATAACCAAATATTTTATCTCAAATAATAAATTTGACAAATAAATTTGTCATAAAATGATTTTCAGAGAATATTATCTGCCAGTTCAAATGAGCTTTGATACTAGTTTGAAGCCTGGGATTTGGGTGTAGGAGATGTCAGTTACCATAATCCTTAGTGCTTTAATCTTCACAGTCCGGTGACAGAGGTACTGGTGACCACTTAACTGATGAGATTCAGAGAGGTTAAGGGACTTGTGGAGGACTAAGGTTTTCCATTTGGGCCTTTAGAGTTTATTTAAAGAAAGAAGTGGTTAAAGCCTCTGCCTTCGGCTCCGGTCATGATCCCGGGGTTCTGGGATCGAGCCCCATATCGGGCTCTCTGCTCAGCAGGGAACCTGCTTCCTCCTCTCTCTCTGCCTGCCTTTCTGCCTACTTGCGATCTCTATCTGTCAGATAAATAAATGAAATCTTAAAAAAAAAAAAGAAAGAAGTCCTAGTCCCCAGTTTGTAGAAGTAGAAGGGAAAGGTAGTATTCTATATTCTAATTAAACAGCTCTGAAAAGACCTATGGGTCCTATATGCTTAGCAGTAATAGACAAGCTCTATTACTTTTTACTTACTAATGCAAATACCTCAGATACTGAAATTGGCAGAGATTCCAGATTTGCTACTTTTTAATCTATTGCTATCTCCATAATTGTATGTTTAAGACCTAGCTGGAGAATAGTTTCCTTGCTAGTCACTTAGCAGCAGCCCTTTTGCCATCTTTAGCAGACCCAGAGCAGATTTTCAAAAAGGTTTTTAAGTAAATGATCCAGGCTTTAGTGCTTCCTTTTAAAGTTTAACTATTTGGTTCATTTTTTAATTTTTAAAATTCTTTAAAATTTTATTTATTTTTTAACATTTTATTTATTTGAGAAAGAGAGCACGGATGGGGGGAAGGGGCAGACAGAGAGGGAGAGAAAGAATCTTCAGCAGGCTCCATGTCCAGCGCAGAGCTCAACACAGGACTGGATCTCATGACCCTGAGATCATCACCTGAGCCCAAATCAAGAGTTGGAGGCTTAACTGCTTAACTGACGGAGCCACCCAGTGTTTTGTTTTTTTATAGAAAGAGTGTATGAGAAATTAGGTTCCAGTACTTTTACTTATTATGCTTTGTCAATCAAAACTTTTTTTTCCTGTATGAACCAAATGGGCGAATTAAACAGAGGTATAATAGAGACGGCTAGACCTTGAGATCCTTAAGGGTGGTGCTGATTTCTGTCTTCTCTCCAAAATGGGATATACATATACATATACATATATATATATTAAAATTAAGTCCCCCCTTTTTAAAGATTATTTATTGATTTGTCAGACAGAGAGAGCACACACAAGCAGGGGAAGTAGCAGGCAGAAGGAGAGGGAGAAGCAGGCTCCCCCTGTGCAGGGAGTCCGATGTGGGACTCAGTCTCAGGATCCTGGGATCATGACCTGAGCTGAAGGCAGATGCTTAACTGACTGAGCCACCCAGGCATCCCCTTAGTCAATCAAATTGATAGAGCTTTTTCTTAATGTCTTTCCTTTACCCATTATGATCTGTTAGATGCATTATCTTTAGTTACCATCACTTCTGTTTACCTCTCTTTAATATTTACTCTTTTGTGAACTGTATAATGAAATTACAGAGAGAACTGATGAAAATTGTAGTCCAGGTATACTTTAGCTTCTGCTCATTCAGTTGGCAGGTATTTATGAAGACCTAATTCTTTTGAGTGAGTTTTCATAATCATTTAAAAATGCCTATGTTTGGGGTGCCTGGGTGGCTCAGTGGGTTAAAGCCTCTGCCTTTGGCTCAGGTCATGATCCCAGGGTCCTGGGATCGAGCCCCGCATTGGGCTCTCTGCTTGGTGGGGAGCCTGCTTCCCCCCGCCCTTCTGCCTACTTGTGATCTCTGTCTGTAGAATAAATAAATATTTAAAAAAATAAAAAATAAAAATGCCTATGTTTGCTGAAAGGAACACATACGTAATTTAAATTTTGTATAAGCTGATGGTACTAACATAATGATGTAGTAGAAGCTAAACCCAAGATTTGGGTTATTTTGTGTGTGTGTTGGGGAGAGGGGAGGTCCTATTGTAATTTACAAAATTGATTTCTTATAACTTGTGTGTTTTTATCTTAATATTGATGCTTCCCAGTTGGCTAATTGTAGCCTTTGGTCATCGTTCTAAAAAACCA
The DNA here is from genome assembly GCA_004024625.1 of Mellivora capensis. Lineage (NCBI taxonomy): Eukaryota > Metazoa > Chordata > Mammalia > Carnivora > Mustelidae > Mellivora > Mellivora capensis. Next base: position 16,626 of record PISX010019087.1, read on the forward strand.
ACTACCCATAAACCACTTCTTTAAAAGTCAAATCACCAGGTAGAAATACACTTTTTTTGGTGGATCAAATTAGCTGTGAGTTCAGACCACGAGTCTGGGTCTCTGAAAAAAATGTGAATGTTATCTAAAAACATATGACCACCATTTAATTTATTTATGTGTATATACACATACATAATTTTTTTGAATGCTTTCCTCTTGCTAAGGTGTTACCTGATTTTCTTTTGGTGATGAATTAATGAGGTTTTTGGAGTCATCATACGATGAATCTCGCTGGCATCAGGTTTCCTCATTAGCAGTTACTAGGGACTTGTGAGATTTTAACACCGATAGGCTTAACCGCTGCTCTTGTTATCATTGTTTTAATTGTGATTGACGTTTTTTTTAAAAAGTTTGATTTATTTGAGAGAGAGAGAGTGAACATGAGTAGGGGGGAGGGGCAGAGGGAGATGAGAGAGAATCTCAGGCAGACTCCCTGCTGAGTGCGGAGCTGATGTGGAGCTCAATCCCATGACCCTGAGATCCTGATCTTAGGCAAAACCAAGAGCTGGCCAATCAACCAACTGAGCCACCGAGGCACCCCTTGAGTCACATTTGTTTTAACCTCTTTGTTTCTCATTGCACACTTAATATTTATTCTTAGAAGTTCGGATTGGTCTTTGGATTCTGTGGCCATCTGGGTTTGAGTGGAACAAAAGTCTTATCTCTCTTCCTTGATGGATTTTGATTTTAGCCTTTTATATGTTGTTGTAGATACCTGGACAAAACCTGTAAATTAAGCTTTTAAGTTCTTCTTCTTTATAGAGTTTTAGCTTGGTCTAGGGCTGTCTAGATCCTTGGGATCTGGAAAGTACATAAGTCTCCTACTTTTAGCCACAAGTCTCTCCATGTGTGAACTCTGAAGGGAAGAGGACATGGGTGAGACCAAAAAATCAATCTGCAGGAGACATTGTCTCCAGGAACCTTCCTCCTTCTGAGTGCACCCTGCCTCTGGGACAGCGCATGGAAGGGCAGTCTGTCGAGGCCTTCCACCTAGTACCACTTCAGCCACACTCTAACTGAATGACTTTGGGAATGTTTTATCACTTCACTTGTACCTCAGTTTTCCCATCCATAAAACAAGGCAGTGTTTGCAGCATGTCCTGCCAGGGGTCCCAAGGAAGGAACATCAGCATGTCATAAAGCAGTTGCAGAGTCAGACCGCAGCTTACTGTCCTCATGCTGTGTGCTGGAACTGGGCCAGGCCTTTGGTGTACCTTATCCAGAAGGCTAGGTCAGGAGAGGAGGAAGTCTGTCTGTCCCCTCATCTATGGAGTGTGGAAGTGGGCCATTGCTCCTCCTGCTCTTGAAGCTTTCATAAACAAACACTGATCACTGCATGTTATACATACTGCTGTAGGAGATATTTAGGAATACAAAATCTGTCAGTTCCCTTAAGAAATTGGCCTGATTCATGGACTGTCACAACTGTTATGTTTTCCATTAGGCCAGAAGGATATTATTTGATATTTATTGTATAATTATAACCTGAATTTTACCACCTAAATGGAATGTTCACATGTTGCTTCTACGTTAAAATATTTTTTTTTAGGAATTTGTCGTGTTGAACATTTTAACATGGAAAATTCCATTAGCCATGTGAATTTTTGCATGTTTCAGAAAAGTCAGTAAGTAAAATACTATATGAATATATATTGATTCTCTTGAAGCTTTTAACTTCCCAAGAATTACTGCTTTCTTGACTGGGATATACTGTATTCATTTAGTCTAAAATGAGCCTGGTGATACTGTAAGCAAATTTTGTTTGTTTTGTTTGTTGGTACTTTTTATTATATGACTTTCTCTGAAGATATATATTGATGGGAAGGTTGTTTTCTTGATTAAAAAAAGTAACATCAAGAAGAAAAGGGAGGAAGGGAGCGAGGGAGGGAAGGAAGGAAGGAATTGGTTTGATTAGAACAATGATAAAATGACCCAATCAACTCCTCAGAGAAATGGTTGATTCCAGGACTGGGTCAGGGAAAATAAAAAAGACAGGGGCACATCAAAAAACCACGGAAGCCAACCTGGAACCACTCTCAACAGCCAAAGCTGGAATTTGAACAGCAAAATAAATAACAGTAGTAATGCTTTATAAACCAAAGAATAAAATAAATATCCACAAGTTAGTGATATAAATGATTGAATAAATGGGGGTGAAGAGATGGCTCTTCCTTTCAGAAGAATTCCAACTAACAAATACAGAAGGAATAGAAAATAGAATAGAAATATAAGTATATTTAGTATACCGTAGTAATAATCGCTGCAGGCAAGATCTTCAATGGGGGCTAAAATAAGCGAGTAAAAGCTCAAGGAGAAACAGGATATTTGCATGGCCTTAAAGCTTCTTCCCTAAAATATATATTGATTACTGTTATGTTTTCAACCCATATTTCAACCCTCATATTCTTAGAAACTTTTCTCTCCAGGAGATGGAGTTTAATTCCTCTCCTTTTGAGTGTGGGCTGGACTTTGAGACTGGATTCCAAATCATAGAGTATGGAAAGGGAAAAGCAATAATTTCATAGTGGAAGAACCTGGCAGACACCTCCTTAACCAAGTGGTCAAAGTTAACATTACTGGTGGTGAGTCATGTTGCTATCACTTACCCCTGATAGGATGTGGTGAGGACACTTGACCTCCTATTTTCTTCCCTGAAATCATCCCTGTGGTGTAATCATGAGAAAACAGATAAACTCAAGTTGAAGGACATTCTATAAGATACCTGACCAGTACTCTTTAAAAGTGACAGGGTCATGAAAAACAAGGAAATACGGCAGAACTGTTGCTGACTGGAGACTAAGGAATTATGACTACAAAGTGTGAAGTGCAATCTTGGAACAGGAAAAGGGCCTGAGTGTTAGAACTGGGGAAATCTGAATAAAGTCTGCAGTTTAGTTAATAGTATTGTACTATTGGGGCACCTGGGTGGCTCGGTGGGTTAAGTCTCTGTCTTTGACTCAGGTCATGGTCTCAGGGTCCTGGGATCGAGCCCCACATTTGGCTCTCTGCTCAGCAGGGAGCCTGCTTTCTAGCCGCCCCCCCCCCCCGCCCCCGTCTGCCTCTCTGCCTACTTGTGATCTCTCTCTCTCTCCCTCTGTCAAATAAGTAAATAAAATCTTAAAAAAATAGTATTGTACTATTACAATATACCATATGCAATACAGTGTTTGTATCTTACATTTTGGTCAGTGTACCATGGTTATGTAAGATGTTGACATAAGGGAAAGCTGAGCGAAAGATATACAGGAACTCTGTACTATCTTTGCCATTCTTTTGTAAGCCTAAAATGATTTCAAAATAAAAAGTAAATAAAGTCCGAATCAGATGGTGGCTCTGGAGTCATATTGTCTGAGTTCAAATCTTGCCTTTGCCACCTACCAACTGAGAGATAATAAATGACTTTCTTAATTTCTTTGCCTCTGTTCCCTCATCTGTAATAACAGTTCTCCTTAAGTACTCAGCATGTAGCTATGGAGGTAAACTGTGTGCTCAAGGATTTTGGAATGGAAGAAGATGGTGGCAGGGTGAGGAGACAGGGTGATGGTGGTAGGGTGAGGGCAGACCCCTACTCCCACACCATAGCCTCCTGGCAGGTGAGACTTGAGCCCCACCCTTGAAGAAAGCCCAAGACTTAGCTGATGGGAGAGTGGTGTGGAGGAGGAAAGGAAACAGCTAGGGGCAAAGGTAGAGAACCTGTATTGAGAAAGATCTAATTGAGTAGTGAGTAAGCCTTGCCAGGAGAGTGCAGACTACCTGTGGAACCAGTGAAGGGTGGGTGGGTGCCAGCTTGGATGCTAGCTTGATCAAGTTTAGACTTCAGCTCTAGGCCTGCGGGAGGTGGGGAGGGGAGGGAGGGAAGGAGAAAAGAGGGAAGTGGGGGAGGCAAGAAAGGGAAGGGGGGAAGAAGGAGGGAAAGAGAGAGAGAGAAAGAGAGAGATTACTTCAAAAATTGTCAGCCCCAACAGGATTGTGATTGCACTTACTATCTGTTGACTGAGGAAATACATTATGACAGAATGACTGTGAAGGTAGTAATAATACTCTGCAATAAATGCGCCTTATTAAGTATGGGAGCTTCTCTGTACCTTTGGGACATTGTAATATGTGTGGCTGAGACATTTATTCTGCCTGCTGTCAATGCTTACCGACCTTTTATAATAACACTTTGGCCCCAGGGCTAAGAACTGAGAACCACTGCTGTCAGTGACCAGGAGCCTTCAGTGTACAAGCATACTTTGACTTCAGAGCCTTGCCTTTGGGGTTGTCTTCCATCACACAGAGAGAGAGTGTGTGTGTGTTTCTTTTATTAGTTAAAAAAAATCTTGGTGTATAATTTAAATACTATTGAGTACATCGACATTAAGTGTACAGAACAATGTAGGGTTATCCGTGTATACATCAATCTAGTTTTCAACTAGATCAAGACGTAGAACATTTTGAAGACTCTAGAAGGCTCTCTTGGTCACCCACCAGCCAAAAATGCCCCTCCTTGAAGAAACCACTATTCTGCCTTCTGTCACCATCAGTTTTTGCCTGGGAATGTGTTCCTTTTTCTCCCCCATTCACCCAAGTCCATGTAGTACAGTGAGCCTAGAACAGGGATGGGGTCTCTTTGTGCCTAGTACTAGACAGAAGCCTAGACTTAAATAAATTCTCTCATAAAATCACAGACCTAGGCTGTTATTTATCTAAATGCAATCCCATATCTCACTGACTACAGAATCCTTGCTTTTTCCATGATCCCATGCTCTGCCTTCAGCTCACATTTACCATAATCATCATCATCATCATTAATGTAAAGTCACCTTAGTAGTTTTTTTTCTTTGAATAGTTTACAGGGTAGTCAGCAGCAGTTAACCCCCAGGCCCCCTTCTGTTCCCCTTCTGTGCATTTTTTCGTAATCCTTTTGGGAAGTAGAGAGAGTTGTGCTGATTTGGAACCAAAAGACGATGGCAGTTTCTTCATTTAATAGGTGGCAGACCACGTGCTAGCCAGTGGAGTTAGAAAAGAATCTAAATCCGAGGCTCTCATCTTGTAATGGGGATCACAGATAATAGTGTGATGAGTGCTGGGAAGCAGGTGGATGCTGGGGAATCACATAGGCATTAAAGGGCAGGGTTGGAGGTGGGGGCAGCGTTAGGTGTGAGGGAACCATGGGTCTCCTAGAAGTGAAGTCTGAGTGGAGTATCAGAGCTTGTAGGAGCTGTACTGGCAATGAAGGGGGAAATTGAGGGCTCTTCTAAGCTGGAGAGAGAGTGTATGGCCGTGCAGGGAATGAATATATGGGGAGCAGGGCACGTTCAGGAAACTGCATGTGTAATTGCCTGGTGGGAAGGAGGGGAGTGGGGTGCTGTGGAGTGGGGAGAGACGATCTGAGATACAGAGGCACGGGCGAGGCCATCGTGCCCCTGTTAAGAAGGTGGATTTTGTACTGAAGGTAATGATGGATTTGCAGTTTCAGAAGATCAGTTCAGTTTTTGGGAAAGTGGATCCAGGGGTTGAAATTGAGTAAGAGTGTAAAAACGATTAAGGCCAGTAACAATGGGAAGGGAGGGGAGGCCAAATTGGAGAGATACTTAGGAGGCCGCCTGAACAGGACTTGGTAGTTGTTGATTTGCGGTGGAGAGGTTGATGACTAAATGGGACTTAAATAGGATGTTACAGTGGAAAGAGAGAGTGGGTTTTTATGGGACTGGATTTTTGTAAGTCATAACTGAAATGACATGCTTCTCCCTCTCTTTCGCACAAGGATGGTGTTTGCTCTAGCGCAGCCCCGTTACTTATGGGGGGTCACAGAAGTTTGTAGATGGAGGCCTACGGTTGTATGGTAACTTCCTAAAAGTCAGGCAGATAAATCTGTGTTTTGGTTTGTTTTATTCTTCCTTTGTTTATTGTGATGACAGCTAAATCTCCTAAGTGGGTATTTCCAGAGAAGACCCGTGAACCCCTGAAAGGAGGGGGGCACTAGTGATAGGAAAGAAAAGGCAGACCTTACTCCTTTCAGGCTTGGCAGTTATTTATTTACTGAGACATGTGCAGAAAGCCAAACCAGCACTTCTTACAAAATGGTGTCTAGATTTGATTCTCAGGGTTTTCTACAGTTTGGAGCTAAGCCTGTCTTTGCTTTGGCCTGTGCTCTGCTAAAATGAGCTCCTCTGTGCGCACAGGATAGAAGTGAAGGTCATCCTGAAACCCACAGGGCTATTGCCTAGGCGCCCAGGACTCCCTCGCTCACAATCCAGCTTCGTAGCTACGGGAATGTGTCCTCCTGAAGCTCAGGGATTGGGTGCCTAGGACTGAACACTAGAAGAGGCAAAGGTAGCACAAGCTGCCTGGGCCTGGTGATTGGCAGTGTGAGGAGTCCCAGCCCTGCCTGGTCATTAAGAAACCCAAACCACACCCTTTGGGCTGAGAGGAAGCTTTTCTCTCCAGTCAGCCAAAATCCAGCCATCTGCCTGCCCCAGCTCCAAATTTCCTGTTATTCTAAATCCTTGGCAGTTTAGAGTGAAGGACGGTGGTGTGTGGGGCAGAGAATCCTTCCTCAGATGAATAGAAGAGAAAGGGCATTTTAGCTACAGAGACTTTGATAATAAAATTGAAGATACATTTCTTGCCTCTGGAATCTGTGTAGTGGTCTGAGCCACCACGAATCTCTGCTCTTCCGGTTCTCAGGTTGTGCCCAGGGACTGTTAATGCTTTTACAACAACACAAATTCTTTTTTTTTTTTTTTTTTTAAGATTTTATTTATTTATTTGACATACAGGGATCACAAGTAGGCAGAGAGTCAAGCAGAGAGAGGAAAGGAAGCAGGCTCCCTGCTTAGCAGAGAGCCGGGTGCAGGCCTTCATCCCAGGACCCTGGGATCATGACTTGAGCCGAAGGCAGAAGCCTTAACCTACTGAGCCACCCAGGTACCCCAACAACACAAGTTCTTGATGTTCATTTCAGCTTGAACTTGTGAGTAAACAAGCATGCTAGGTGTGAAGCAGTTTATGGGTGACTTCAATGCAGCTTTGTGATGAAATCTAACATTCACATGCTAATCTGATACCTTTAATGATACACATGATCATTATTGTGCTGCATGGTAATTAGGTAAGCAGCTCATACAAGGGACTGTAGTTAGTATTAAGTTTTACATGGCCAAATCAAATTTTCATGGTTTCTTGTCTATTAATTTGTTGGTTCTCCACTATCTGTAACTAGCATCAGCGTCAGCATTTTGCGTTGCTAGCTCAGGTTGTCTGAGCCTCATCACTGGCATGTTCTGGTTCTCCTGGTTCAAACACATGTCTAGGTTCTCTTCCATAGAGTCCCTGGCGGTAGAGGGTTGTCCTCAGCTCGGTTCCCTCTCCCCACACAGCCTTAACCGCAGAGCAGCTCCTATGGCTTCTCCCTGATCTCAGGTATTCTGGAACTCTGGGGTCTTCAGGGAGTTGAAGCTACAGATCCTGAGACTGGGTGGCCTGCCCAGGGGTAGGAGAGCACACTGTTGGGGTGGGAGACCCCTTCACATCTGAGTGGCAACACATTTTATTAAAGAGTAGGATTGAAATACCTGAAAATTTCTCACTTAGCGGAGTTAAGACTTAACAAACATTTATTTATGGAAGTATCTTACTCTACTGCAAAGAGGACACTTGTAAGAATAGTTTGAGGGGAGCCTGGGTCGCTCATTTAGAGTCGCCTCTAGATTAGAGTCGCCTCTAGAGCAGGCCGCTCTAGATTTCGACTCTGGCCAAGGGCGGTAAGATCCAGTATTGTGTCAGGTTCCATGCTCAGCGGGGAGTCAGAGCCTGCTTGAGCTTCTGTTTTCTCTCCTTCTGCCCTGCTCACATGCTGTCTCTCTTTCTTACTCTAAAATAAATAAATAAATCTTTTAAAAAGAGAGAGAGAATACTTTGATATCTTGGTTAGGGGTTCATTGAAAAGAAAATGGTACATTTTAGATGGATTGAGAAATAGAATTGGTTTTGAGTGACATTTTTTACCTGCCCTGTGTATCTGTGTGGCAGGCAGTGATGGGTGGTTCAGTTTTTGGTGGTGAGATGCACAGCCTTTTATTGTGGTCCTGCTGGCTGAGTGTGTATTGTGTATTTTTATTGTGGTTAACCTGACCCACCATTTGCTTCCCTAAGGTTAGGTTTCCTTTCCTGTACTTGATGAATGCTGTCAGCTTCTACAGAAGTGAACTTTGTTCTTTCTTCAAACGTTTACTGTTTCTGCCCTGTGGTACCTTCTGTGCTAGGAGCCAGATACATACAGAAAGATCAAAATCTTAGCTTTGCCTTTCCCTTTGTAATTTCATTTGGCCTTACTACCCCTGTAAAATGCAGAAAGACTCTTTATGTACCCACAGTACAGAAAAGTAATCACGGAGCGATGAACTAACTTGTGTGAGGTTGCATATCATAATCGCTGAGCTAAAGGCTTGGTCTCTTGACCACCAACTATTCACTACATAGGAAAGACTAAATAAAACGGTCTTTGAATCTAAAATTGGTCAATTAGGAAGGATGGTGTCTTCCCAAAGAAGTTTATGCAGACATTTAAAGAATTCATACAAATGATTCTGAGACCATACTTCTTGAAAATTTGATAATTAAAAACATTCTGAATTTAGGGGCATCTGGTTGGTACAGTTGGCTGAGTGTCCAACTCTTGGTTTTTGGCTCAGGTCATGATCTCATGGTCGTGAGATTGAGCCTTGTGTCAGGCTCCATGCTCAGCATGGAGTCTACTTGGGATTCTCTCTCCCGCTGCCCCTCCTGCTTGTGCGCTTGTTCTCTCTCTCATAGATAAATAAATCTTTGAAAAAAATTCAGAATTTAAATAGTAAATTTTAAGGACTCATAGTTTGCTCAAAAAAATATTCCTCACTTAGTAAATCATCCTAATGAGCCTAGAATGATTTGTCATCACCTTTTGATTTATGTGATGTTTTCAGGTAGATACTGTTCAGTGTATTTTTAAATTGATTTGGGAGGTAGTAAGATTTTTCTAAGGTTGGGGAGGGAATGGTTTTGAAAATTCTGCTAGCCAGTATTGAGTTGGCCAGGATGAGAAAAACAGAGGTAAGGTAATATGCCCGCCTATTTTCTAGTGCAGCTAGAAATCCTCCAGGGCCTAATAGCCATTTTAGGTTTATTCTGTGAAAAAGGCCTTTGGGTTTCTGTGTTATTGACTGTTTGCAGTTTCTGAAAAACTTAAGAGGGAAATTTTCCTCACAAGTGAAGTGAGAAGAGAAGCGCATTATAACATTGCATTGTGGACTCCAACAAAGCAGTGTTTATTGAACGTAGACCTGTCTGAAGGCTCGGAGTATGGCAACAGGATGTGCCGTAGAGCTATTTCTTCCTGGTGCTCTTACTGAGGGCATCTGGCAGCGGCAGGAAGAGGGCAGAGGTGACCTGGCATGGTCAGAGAGTGTGGATTTGAGGCCTTGCCGAACTGAGGTAGGTAGTTGTGTGAACTTGGCAAATTGCTTAATGTATCTCATTTTTTCAGCCATAAAATGGGATGATCTTTTACTCTAAAAGGGAATTTTGGGGGGCACCTGCGTGGCTCGGCAGTTGAGCATCCGATTCTTGATCTCAGGGTGGTGAGTTTAAGCCCTGCATTGACCTACATGCTAGGCTTGGAACCTAGTTTAAAATAAATAAATAAAGAAAATAATAAATAAATAGATAAATTTTTTAAAAAAGAATTTGGGGGTATCATGTATCTAGAGGGTCCTGTTTGGAGTGGTAGATATTAGATAGCTCTTTACATACATTTATTTCTAGGATCATTTGAAGTCTGTCCTGCCCATCAGCATATATGTTCCATGAAGGCCAAGACTGTATCTGTCTGATCTTTGCTAATGTGTATCGCTGTCCCTATGGCAGTGCCTAGAGCTTAGGAAATACGTAGGTACTTGGTGAGTGAAGGAGTCCCCACAGTTAGCACTGTAGCAGCTCAGGGGAAAATGTAGACGTGCTGTCGGTAAGCATATAGATCTGCAGTTGTTAACATCTAGTAGTGTCAGGTCTAGACAGGTTTTGTTTTGTTTTTGTGTTTTTTTTGTTTCGTTAATGAGGTACAGTTTGGGTTTTTGTATTCCCAAGATTTCCTTGCAGAGGGCTTTCTTCTGTGTCAGCTTGATTGATGACAGTGTAAGAACGAAGTGAAAGACAAGGTGGGCTGTGGTTGTGTTTTGGGGTGGCTGACATGTTCTCAAAGCCCTGATCTATGAGCCTCTCAGTGTTGTCTGGGGTCCAATCTCGGCTTAAGGCAGAGCTGCCGTCTTCTCAGAGAAAGTTTTTGGTTGCAGACCTGAGCTGTTTTCCTTCTTACAGTCTGGTAAAAGCCTCTGAAGGATTTGGGGGTAAAGGAGCATCATGTCTGCGTCTTACTTGTTCACACATTAAGGAAAATCTGCACACAGAGATTTATGAAAGGCCGAGGCCGGAGTCAAGCACAGGACCCTTTTCAACACATATTGCTGAATTGGAGTTAAAATGTTAATTAATGTGAAAATGAAAAATTACTTTGGATGGAGATTGCTGCTTCGTCTGTGTTCTCAATGGAGCCTGCTGTGGAAGAATAATTAGACAAAATGCTCTCTATAAAGCCTCTATTTTAAGAAGAATGATTCAGAGGGGAACCCAGATCCAAGAAATGTTCATCAACAAACAAAAACTGAATTGCCAGGTTTGCCAGATGTCTCATTTTAAAGAATTTTTCTCCTCATTTGGTCTCTTGTAAAAGTCTTCCCTTTGCCTCTGAAATATGCTCTGCCCCCATGTGACTTAAAAATAAAAAGTTTCAGAATGTTCAGAATCCCATCACTGTAGGGCTTATAATTCTGTGGGGTTCAGCTGGGAATTGCATTGCATAAAAATAAGGGCAAAAAATACCACATTACTGGATTACAGAGTTCTGGGAAATTTTCTTTAGTTACTTAGTGTACTCTGTCTTGGTCTTTCGCTCAATATTTGTTGAGCACCAACTGTGAACACTCCTCCGTGTTCTTTAAGGCAGCAAGCAGCACCCTCATTCTGCCTGCAGTGTGGTTGTCCCTCATTAGAGGTGTACCTGACAGCCCTCCTACCTTACAGGGGGTAGCAGGAGAGAATGGCTGTAGTTAAAGGCGCCGTACCCTTTTACAGTTAGAGACGAAGGTCCTTCTAATGGGCATCTCTTTGGGGGGCAACATCAAACACTCCTGTGGATTCCCTTATTTGATCCACCCTTGAACCTCTCCGTGCAGGCCCTCACAGGGTCCTGTGTGCACTGGCAGAGGAAGGAGCAAGGGGGAGAAGGGCGAGGGGTTCAAGGGCTAGTAGAAGGTGGACCTGTGGGTGGGAGCTGATAAGGAACTTCCAGAACTCGCAGACTGTTCAGTCCTTAGAGAGAGGAAGAGGCTGCCCTCCCCACCTGGTAGCAGATACTGGCTCCCCTTAAGGAAGCTTTTTTGCTCCCCTTAGTTTTTCTGTCTCAGGCTTACTCCAGAATTGTTTTCCTGTTTCTTATTCTACCCTCTCTGCTCTGTATCTGGAACCAGCCCTCGACTTGTTCCTTCCAGAGACCAAGTTTAGCCATCATTGACAAATCAAAGCCTTGAGAGTTTGTGGGTGTGGAACACCTTCTGTTGGAGAATCACAGGGTGTGGAATTCCGGCCATTTGGGGCTTGGGATCGGTGATGGCCATCTCGAAGGCAGGTGTGACTTGGGAGAGGCAGTGTGCACCATGCTCAGGAGTATAGCCTGTGGGACCACTCAGCCTGGGTTCAGATGCCAGCTCCCTGCATAACAGGAAGTTATTCAAACTCTCTGGGCCTCCATTTTCTCATTTCCCAAATGGGAGTAATAATAGTACTCACCGCCCTCATAGTGCTCTTGTGAGGATCTTTAACATAAGAGAACGCTGTGACAGCACCTGGCCCGTGGTAGGTGCGTGTTCAATGTAAACGTTAGCACTGTTTCACAAGGTGAGCTCTTGGGGCTGCTGAAGTGGCTGCCGACAGCTTTGGCCCCGGCCCGGGTGTGCTTCTTTCTACCCACGTGCTTTCTACATAAAATATCATGATAAGGACAGGAAGGCAGCAAAAGGTATCTCTGGGTCAGTTTCACAAACGCCATCACCCATGTTGGCACGTTGTCTCCAGGTCTCCTCAAAGATGGCTACTAAATCCGTTTCCTGCCTTTAATGGTCTCATCTAAAGTTTTCTGTTGCCTTCGGACCTGTTGAAAGAACCTGTTGAAAGAAGTTGACTGCAAGCATGAAAAAGATTTTCTTTTTTCACAGAACACCCCGTAACTATAGCATATGCAATGTGAATCGGCCAAGCTACGGTTTCATTTTGAATTTTTTTTTTTTTTAATTTATTTATTTGTCAGAGAGAGAGGGAGAGGGAGAGAGAGAGCGAGCAAGCACAGGCAGACAGAGTGGCAGGCAGAGGCAGAGGGAGAAGCAGGCTCCCTGCCAAGCAAAGAGCCTGATGTGGGACTTGATCCCAGGACGCTGGGATCATGACCTGAGCCGAAGGCAGCCGCTTAACCAACTGAGCCACCCAGGCGTCCCCATTTTGAACTTTATATACACCTTAAAACTGGATCCCTTGAGAAAGTTCCCTCAGGAGACGATTGTTTCTAGAGAAAATTAAATCGTGGCTTGGAGCACCTTTTCAGAAGCATGGGCCCTTGAGTTGAGTCTCTTTAATGCGTCTTTGAGGCTTGTGCCTTCTGGCTCATTTCTCCTTCATAACTTAGTCCTGGTGGCTTTGGACTGGGTGCTTCACCGTGACTTAATTTAACAAATATGAAATGCTCACTTGCAGTTCCCTGAACCTGGGCCCTGTGCTGACTTGCATCTAGAGCTGTACACATGCCTCTGCCTGCAAAACTTTTATGTTCTGATGTTTGATGGCTTCTGGTTTCATCTTAGAAAAAGCAGTAGGTGTGGTGGTTAAGTGCCTGGACTGTGCAGTCAGGCAGTGTGGGTTCAGATTCTGGCTCTGCCCCTTCTAGTGGTATGACCTTGAGGAATGTTCTTAACCTCTGTGTTTCATTTTTAAAATGATAGTAATAGGGGTGCCTAGGTCGCTCAGATGGTTAAGCGTCTGCCTTCAGCTCAGGTCATGGTCCCAGGGTCCTGGGATTGAGCCCTGCACTGGGCTCCCTGCTTGGTGGGGAGCCTGCTTCTCCCTCTCCTTTTTACTCCTCTCCCTGCTTGTGCTTGCTTCTCTCTCTGTCAAATAAATATTTTTAAAAAAATAAATAAAATGGCAGTAATAGTGGCTTCTTGGACTGTTCAGAGGGTTGCAAGAGGTAATCCGTAAGGGCACTTAGCATGTTCTAAGCACATAGTAGCTTCTCAGCAAGTGGTAGCTATTATTGTTGTTGTCGTCATAGGTCCTTCCTTTGGGAAGTCTTCTAATTCTACACGGGAAGGAGGGCCCTTCCTTTGTGCTCCCAGAACCTGTTCTGTAACTTCTGGTGTTGCTTTTATTATGCAGTTTTGTAATTTCCCACTTGCTTGTTTCAATCCACTGCAATCCCTTTAAGGTACTCAAGGTCTCTTTCTTGGCTACAGTTGTATCCTCATTGCCTGGTAGACATGATTTCCTTCCTCTCCTGACTCTAACATGTTAGGGTAGGTGTTTTCTTTTTCTTCTTCTTTTTTTTAATCTTAAAAAAGGAGTCCCTAACTAAATTGCTGTTGATTTTTTAAAAATTTATTTATTTAAATGATCTCTAATCTCTACACCCAACTTCGGGCTTGAACGCATGACCCGGAGATCAGGAGTCTCACGGTCTTCCGACCGAGCCAGCCAGATGCCCCAGCTGCTGTTGATTTTTGATGAATGGGTCTGCCTCCCTGTTTTGTCATGAGCCAAGAGGTACAAGTGTTTCTCTGTTCCCTCATTAGGGCAATTTTTAAAAGATGCATCAAGTTTGGGGATGAAAAATCACTAGGCTAGGCTCTTTGTGATATTGTGCCAGGATCTTTAGATACACTCTGACTGAATTTTCCTTCAGCTCCTCTGAGGTAGGTGTAAAAAGACCCATTTAAGAATTGGGTCACGGTGGGGCGCCTGGGTGGCTTAGCGGTATAAGCGTCTGCCTTCGGCTCAGGTCATGATCCCAGAGTCCTGGGATTGAGCTCCACATCGGGCTCTCTGCACGGCAGGGAGCCTGCTTCCCCTGTTTCTGCCTGCCTCTCTGCCTACTTGTGATCTTTCTCTCTGTCAAATAAATAAATAAAATCTTAAAAAAAAAAAAATTGGGTCACGGGCTCAGCATCATTCGTCTTAGTAAACATCTGTGTTGGGCTCTAAACCCTAGTCTGCCTGGCCGCATGGTGCATGCTGGTTTTGTCCTGTGGTCACTGCCTTGCAGAAGACTTGTCAGCTGGCTGTTCCCCATCCCCCAGTTACCTCTTCCCCAAATGTCAGTCCAAGTAGACTTCAAAAGTAATCATTAAGGGGATTGATTCCTTCGGTTGGGAAGATAATGCATTGGATGTCATGTTATATTGAGCAACTGTAGTGCTTCAACAGCACAAGATGTTGAGACTGTTGTGCAGGCAGATAAAGATACTGGACAAAGACAAGCCTGGGAACATTAGGGAGGAGAGAGCAGAGAAGCATCTATTTTTATAGCTTCATTTCTTAGTTTGTCCAAAAGTTAAAAATAGAGTTAATCATGCCCTCTAGGCCACCTGGGTCTCTGGTACAAAAAACTTAGTGTATCCAAAGGATAGTCTTATAAAGGCTTTCTCTCTATCAAAATAGGCCATTTGTCAAAGAATAGGTTCCACCTCCCTTCTGAATATCTTTTTTTTTTTTTTTAAACAATAAAACACAGATGGACTCGGAAACTAAGGTTTACTGGGACCAGAGATGATCTAAGTGGTAAGATAAGCTAATGAATCAGAATAATACATCATTTACTTTTTACTTCAGGAAACATTAGGGTACCAGCCTTTTGTAACATTGTTACATTTTAAATTTCTATTTGCATGTTTCAGAAAACAACAGAGTGGGAATGGCATGCTCTTCGGTGGTTAATTAGCGCCCACGGGCTGAGCTGTTTCCAGTGTAATAGGCCTGGCCAACTTGCATGGCCATCTAAGAACTCCCCTCCTCCTCTGGTTTGCTCAGTCCCTCACCCAGACTGACGGCACAGGGACCACTCAGAGGAGCTTCCAAATGTAGTTGCTGTTGAAAGCCTTGGCTTCAAAAATATAAAAGGCTCCTTCTAGCTCTGAAATTGTGTAAGAACTCTGAGAATACAGAAGAAAGGGGAGAGAATCTTTGTAATTTTAAGTCCTTCGAAAATGGTCACATCTTTTAAACGTTCATATCTTCAACAAATTTTATTTAACATCTTTTTCTAATATTAGGTGATGTGTGATGACTTCTCTTCTCAAAAAGCCCAAGCATAACTTAAAGCTCTCTGATCAGAAGATGGTATAGGTAATGACTTCTTTAACAAGACAGCTAGTTGTTGGTATTCACAACAGCTTGGGACACTTTGGGAAGTTCCTTTTGGGACGTGGATCCCTCTGGTCAAACTTGCAGACTCAGTGTTGTTAGCATCTGTTGGCTAGTAAAAGAATCAGGCACTTTTGTTTTGTAAACAAATGTTATGGGTGTTAGAGGTTTGTGGGGAGACTCAGAAGAATATATCCAGCTCTTCTGAAGAAATGGACACCCTCCACCTGGTTGTTACATGCAGATCATTTAAAACATTGTTCCTTGCTCTGTTTCCTATGTGGATTATTTCCTGTTTGTGTAATTGACATTCTTTTTTGGCTAAGCCTGTGTATGTAAGTGTAAAGCAACAGCAGCTGAAATTTCAAGCACACTTACTGTATTCGAAACACTGTGCTAATGCTTTACAGTGACTCTACCCAAAACCATATGAGTGGGTACTCTTATCCTCACTTTATAGATGAAAAAACTGAGGCACAAGGAGGCTAAGTAACATGTCCAAGGCCAGAGAGCTAGTTCGTGAATGAGTCAGGATTCAGTGTGGCTCCAGACCCCAGTTCCCGTCAGGGCTGGAGGTGTCATGAGAAATGTAGACATTTGTAAACCTTAAAATAAAAATGTTATTTTCATAGACTGTTTTGGCCACAGACATCATCTTCCCACCGGGATCAGCACACCTGGCTTTGTGTTCCAGCAGCTTTGCAGAGATGAACTTTGTCCTCACAGAATGAAGGTCTCCTTCACACGCATATGAGACTGCTCAGGCCCCTTCACAGTTGGCCTTTGTAGCTCTGAGGCCCATCCCCAGTGGAAGATGGTGAGGTGCGGCTTCGATTGAGGGCGACCTGAGGGCGACCGCATCCCCTGAGAGCAAGTATGCACTGAGGAAGAGGGGACAGAGTACTGAGCCCCAGGTATCCCTGGAGGGAGCAACCAGAGAATGCCTCACAGGAGGAACCAGCAAGAGCTAAAGGAGATATCTTGGAAGGCCATAATCAAGGGAAAAGCCAGGAGGGAGGGTTGGATCAACTGTATCAAGTATTTCAGAGATCATGGGAAATGAAAACAGAGATCTGATGAGGGGATTGTCTGGGTTGCCGATCTCTGAGGATACAGTTCCATTAAAGCCGGGGAAAGCTGACCATGGCCTTGCAGGGCTGTGCCGTGTGTGGGCAAGGAGTCCGCGGTGGGCCTGTTGCATACAGAACACTGATTTCCAAAGTTTGGCAAGAACAGGAGGAATTGAAATAGGATGGCTTTTGGGGCCGTGGGACCCAGTGAAGCCCTTCTCTCTTTGGTTCTCTGTTCTGACCATATTGGAAGGCAGTAGCAAAAGCTGATGGAAAGGGAGCAGTTGAAAATGCTGCTCAGTCATGCTTCTCGCACACATCCAACACTTGGTGCTGAGTGCATTTCCTGTTGTGTCTTCTTTAATGTCCCAGTAATTCTTACTTAATAAACTTAAAGTTTAAGCCACTTGCCCATACTCCGAGTGCTACTAAGTTGTATAGTTTGAAAGTGAGATCAGCCAGGCTACATCATGGATGTAATGGAGTGAGCAGATAATAGGGGAGCTGGAGTCTGAGAAGGGAGGTACCTTTTTAACTCTGAGATCCTAGGAAAGGATTCCTGAATTCTGGTAGAGAGAGGAAGACGGATCAACTCTCTCACTCTCAGTTAAGTGTGTTGTGCCTAGTGGCTGGCTCCATATGTTCCTTATAGCTTTGTACTCAAAGAGCCTGCAAGCTGTTTGGAAGACCTCTGCTTTTTTTAATTTTTTTTTATTTTTAAAATGGTCCAAGCCCTTTTGCAGAGACACGGTCTTTAGACATCTAGAGGAAGTTTAAAAAAAAATAAAAAAAGCAAACGCACTGTGAATATTGGCTTGGGTCCACAGCCTCCCAGGATCTATTTGTACTTGGCATTGAGTGGAGGGTTTTTTTGGTGTGTGTATTTTCTTTTCTTGTGTATTTATGGATGTTAATATGAACCATTCAGCCAGGTCTATGAAGTCTGACAGAAGTTGGTCAGGGTTTGGTTTTAGATACACTTTCCTCTAGCTTTTCTTTCAACAAAATCTTTATGCCTTTATAGGTCCCAGAGACCTGTGTCCTCAGTACTCACTACAGTCCTCATAAAGTCGTTGAAGATTTGTACACATTTTTTACTTCAGAAAGCCTCTATAGTGGTGAGCATAGTTGCTTTCAAAAAAAGCTTCTACAAGTGCAGTTTCCTGTTTTTCCCAGCCTTTAACCCTTCCTAAAGGAGACATTCTTTGGGGGCAGATTGTTGAGCTTCGAGTTTCTCTGCAGCACTGCTATTTCTGTATGCGGTTTGGCAACCACTGACTCAGGGCCTTGGGGTTTCCAAACGGGTGGCTCCTGCCATTTCAAGAAAATCTGTCTGAAGCCATCAAGGAGGTGGAGGAGGAGGCAAAATGATTAGAGAGACAGAGGCATAGGAATCTCTTCTGTATATTTATCAGTATTATCTGATTGTAGAAGTGTCTTAATTGCTTCTAGTATCATTCTTATGGTTCCTACCTGATTATGTCGATCTTTATGTCTCTTTGTTGTTGAAGATTAAGGTTTTAAAATTGACAACACAGCAGTTACTTCTGTGTTTATTTCTGTTGGTCTTTTAAGTATTCTCCTATTTCTTCCATGCGTTTATTTACAAGGAGACATTTAATTCTTAGTACCTTACTGGTCTGTGTCAAGTGTAGTCTCACATTACTCTTCTTTTTCTCAGAAGCCTTGCCTATCTTAGCAGACTTGATTTCTTTCCTGTCCTGTCTAAATGATTATTTTTTAATAAAACCCATTTGTTTGGGGCCTTCAGTAAACCCTCTTCATATATTTTTCGCCTTCTAGTTTCTGCTTGTAGAATGGCTTTCCTGAGGTCCTACATGACAGACGACATCAAGGGTGCAGGAAAAGGGAATCTGGTTGGTCCCTGGCTGTGATCAGATAGTGAGCCTGTAATTAGGCCTCAGGGCAAAGGCCTTCCCGCACTGTGTGTGGTCGCAGAGTAAGCCCAAGGTCCCAGGGGTAACAGAATAAGAAACTTCGAACTTTTCTAGAGAAATAGCTGAGAAACCATGGAGGCTTAACTGTTAAGACATGGAGGGAAGAGCCCTTTTACCGAGAATTAGAGAATTTTACTCAGGGTGATTTTGTCCGTAAAATTCTGGGGAGCTGTGTATGGGGATGGGAAAAGTGATTTCAGCTTGAAGCTGGGTTGGGGGAGGGTGCGGTCTGCGGTCTAGGATTCAGACCAAACGGAGCTGTCTTAAGTTTCTTTAGAGCAGTGATTATCCATCACCCAGGGCTGATCCTCCCCACGCCCTGACATTGATGATATTTGCTAACACAGCCTGGGGCGTGGTGTTACTGGCATCTGGGGAGTGCAGACCAGGGTTGCTGTATACATACACAATGCATGAGACAGGTTTCCCCAAACCAAGGCTTATCTGGCCAGAATGTCTGTAGTGCTAAAGTTGAGAAACCCTGCTTTAGAGAGAGTCGAGGGATTTTCATCTGGAGCAGATTCGAATTAGGGAGACCAGAGGAAGCTGTAAAAACTCTCTGGTCTTGCCATGTGTATTAACGTGTCCAGGCTGACAGGGAGAACAACATGACTGAGGTGGTATTTGTGGAGTCTCCCTACACGGGTGTGGTTTGTGTCTTTAGGTGATCACAAGTCATAGTAAAGCACCCCTGATGTTCCCAGCTACTGGTGTGCTGCCCGGCAGAGGACACAGGTGAGGTCACCAGTGACAGTGGCAGAACATTCTGGAATCTTGAATTCTCCAGGCCATTCTCTCGGGGGTGGCAGCTTGGGAAACGTAACCTGTGATAGATGAGAAACTTATTTGAGGGCTCCTCATGGCCTCCCTTGACCATCTCTACCTTCAGTTGGATGTGTTTAAGGAAGGACAGTCCCTTAGATGCTTCTTGAGTCTTCTGAAGGTACAATGTTCCCAGCCTCTTAGAGCCGTTCTTTTTGGGGCTAATGATATTAGATGCATGATCTCTTTCCCTGACTGACTGGTATAAGGGTGGGGTGGGACCCTAAAGTGTTGATGGTGTCCAAGATCCTTCCGCTAAGGAGATAGTATCATTTTTTTCATAGTTTCCAAAATGGAACCTTCTGAATTTTTTGTGATTGCTTCTCATTTGCCTCATGTAACTTATTTGGATACTTAAAACAAGTATTTTTTGCTATAGAATCCCAGACCCCAAAGTCGTGGACTTTGAGGTGTAGTGTGTAGACAAAGAGACAAAGTGTGTTCTGTCTCCGTACTTGAGCTGGATTTTTATATTGGAACACTCACATTAGTCATATGTTAGTTTAAAGGGTTTATGGCTCACTTACGGCCCTGTTACCCCGGCCCCAGCCTCCCAGGAGGAAATAAGCTTCTCTTTCAGCTGCTGCTAGGCACCAGAACTAGTCCCTGATGGGGGGGCTTGACCTTGTTTCTTGTCATGGGTTACCGGGTATTAGCTAGTGTGCCGCTTTGGGGATGGGCTAAAGGGCATGTGGTCATGGATCCTGCTAGTGAGTAACTTACAGTCGTGGTGTGGTGTGAAGCAGTATATAATTATTAGGAAGTGGCTGGGAGTGCGGGCTCTGGCACCAGGCTGAATCCTGACTCCAGGGCTTTCTGCTCTGGATCCTGGGCCGCGTAGCCCAACCATGCATCCGTTTGTCCATTTGTGAAATAAGAATAATTCCATCAGGTTGTTGTTAGGATTAAAGGAACATAGGACATTTGGGACAGTACCTGGCACATACTAAGTGTTCAGTAATTTTTTTGTCATGAAATGATGTGGTACAGAATACAAATGCCCAGGAATTCAGAGGAGGAGGAGGCAGGTTGAGGGAGATGTGATCAGGAAAGGCTTCATTGTGGGCCTTGACAGGAGCTGAAGGTTTGAGTCAGGCAAAGAGAACAGTGTGCATAAGGGTGCAGAATTAGGAAGGGACATGATGGGTTCTAGACGCTATAAGGAAACATTAAGGTAATGGGAACTTAGATTGGGTTATGTGGTATGGTGCATGGGAGGTGGGAGAGATTGATAAATTCTAACACTATTCTAAAGGATTCTTTTCTGTTGAGGGGCACCAGGGGTGGTTTGAGCCACGGAGGATTTCTGAGCTGTGGAATGTCATAAGGACCTAGAAATTCAAGGAGATGAGTCTTTGGTAGACTGAGTGGCTTGGTAGAGGGTTGGTAGAGAGAGTGGGTTGAAGTGAGGAGAGTGACAAGGGTCAGAAAGCCAACCAGGAGGTTGTTCTGTAATTCATCTCATCTGGGTTGGGACTAAGTGATAGCCATGGGATTAAGGAAGAAGGGGGTAGTATACGTAGTCTTTTGAAGTAGTCCTAATACGCAGGGCTTGATGACTGAGGGAGACACAGGGAGATCAGTGTGAGGTGAGGTGAGGTCTTCAATCCTGTATGAATGGCTGTGCAAAAATCTGGTCAGAGAGAGAATGGAGAGGGGGAGCAAGTTAGGGGAAGATTTCATGGCAAATGAGAGAGTCATCGCCCCTCACGACCAAGAGCAATGCTAAGAGCAGCCCCGTCCCCCAGACTGAGAGGGCTTCCTTTGGGCTGCAGTTTGAATGCAGGAGCAGTGGGCAATGTTAGCCTTTCCCCTGTTCATTCCTAGGGTGTCCGGCCTAATTGGTCTGCTGTAAGCCAGGCCCAGACTTGGCGCTAGCTTCTTAGTGGCTCCTGTTCAGCTTTACTGCCAGTTCCCTCAGATCCTCTGGAGCACTGACTTCTCGGAGAATCGGGCGGAATTTGGGCCACAGCCCTGTTTTCCCCAGGGAAGCCTCTGAACCTTGATTGAAGTTGGAGAGACCGTCTCCCCTTCCTTCCCTGTGTTCACAAACCACAGACTTCTGTTTCAAATCTCTGTCGAGCGCTCTGTGACCATGGTTAGGTGCTGACGGCGATGTGATTGCTTTTGAGATTGCAAAGGAAGAAACACAGTGGAAAACGAGAGCAGCCTTACAGAGCCCCAAGCACCACGGGATCCTCTGGAAGGTGTCCTCTGATTTTTATGCTTGGAATCACGCTGTCAGGAGCATTCTGTCACAGGGAGGATGCTGCAGTGGGACGAGAAGGTAGAGCCCCGACTCCTCCCAGGCCAGGGCTTTAGCTCAAAAGCCCAAATAAAAGCATGATCCCAGCCAGGCGGATAGGACTGACCTTCTCCATGTCTGCTTTGTTTTAGTGATTGTTTTTTGAGCAGGTTGTTATTTTGTTTTGTCTTTGTTTTTTTCCTCACTGCTTTGTGTCAGCCAGTGTTTGAATACTCTCCAAGTACTGGCTCATTTATTTATTTATTTTTTATTTTTTTATAAACATATAATGTATTATTAGCCCCAGGGGTACAGGTCTATGAATCGCCAGGTTTACACACTTCACAGCACTCACCATAGCACATACCCTCCCCAGTGTCCATAACCCCACCACCCTCTCCTGACCCCGCCTCCCCCCAGCAACCCTCAGTTTGTTTTGTGACATTAAGAGTCTCTTATGGTTTGTCTCCCTCCTGATCCCATCTTGTTTCATTTATTCTTTTCCTGCCCCACAAGCCCCCCACGTTGCATCTCCACTTCCTCATATAAGGGAGATCATATGATAGTTGTCTTTTTCCAATTGACTTATTTCACTAAGCATAATACCCTCTAGTTCCATCCATGTCATCACAAACGGCAAGATTTCATTTCTTTTGATGGCTGCATAGTATTCCATTGTATATATATATACCACATCATCTTCTTCTTCCTTTTTTTTTTTTTTTTAAAGATTTTATTTATTTGA